>JAHLWZ010000329.1:919-14328 GCA_020536535.1 Pelomyxa schiedti | reverse complement strand
GAAATTGTGGACTGGCTGCACCATGTGGTGTCAACACCTCGTCACTCTGAATGATCAATTTTTGGATGAAATGTCTGGAACAAGTGGTGGCATCAACTTTTTTCTTTTCCTAGGGGATGATGGATTCAGGCATCATCCCTTAGATTATTGTAACTCACCAGTTTAACCAAAAAAAAAAAAAAGATGTGACACTCCGGCATTGAATAGAATTTAGCAATGCCAGAGCCGCTGTCTAATAGAGTAAAGAGATTTGCGTGCCTTCGTAGACACGAGTTTTATTTAACGTTAAAGCGCAACATAGATCTGGGGAAACAGGGGTTTAAAAAGGAACGGAGCAGGGGAGTGGTGCCAAACGGGGGACAGGGATTAGCTTTTCTATCGGAAATTTAGGTAACCTCGCTAATACGGAACTTTGCTTCAACCAACATTTCATGGGCAACGGTCAGAGCGAAAAGGCAGCGGCCAATCACAAAGCTCCCTCCTCTCCCAACGCACAACAGCAACAACAACCACCCCCACAACAACAACAACAACAACAACAACAACAACAACCGCCACCGTTATCGATTATTCCAGGCGTGACACTCGTCGTCGTCCTGTCGGCCGTGGACCAGTTCGTTGCGTTTGCATGTGGATCTGTTGTCCGCAGGACCCGCGCCTCGTCGCAAGCCGCGATACTCGCCGCGTCGCCATCGATGGTCGCGCGGTTTGGCAGGGAGTGGGTCGTGTGCGGCTGCAGGGAAGTAGTGTTCAGCGCCTTCTTGAAGACTGGGGTGTTCATGCACATGTGGATGTGCGTTTCGCCGACGCTCGGCGTTGTGAGGTCGGTGCAGTTCGCCACTTTCCGCGGCCCCTTCAATGTGGATGGTTGCATTGGGTCACGAGAGACGGCGAGGAGGATACAACCAGAAGAAGGAGCGGCGGCGTGCAGTGGTGGAGATGGCGGCGGGAGAAGAGGGTGCTGCGACGTTGGGCTTCTGATGAGGTCGGATGAACATGGAATGACACTGCTGGACATCATGGACGGCAAGGATCGGTGGTCAGGAACTTGATCCCTGGTGATGGCACTCGCGTGTCAAGGTCGGTGCGTCCGTGGGTGAAGTGCAACAGCAGGTGGCTTGTGGTGGTTGATTCGGTTTCCCTCATCATGTGGAGGCTCTGGGGTGGCAATAATGATGCTGACTGCGGAAATTTGTTCACTGAGGAGTGCCGGGAAGAGACCAGGCTGGACAGGTCCCCAGTTGCCTGTAAATTCCACGGCAATGATCCAGATGTAATGCTCCTGGTTGTAGGGAAATCAAACCAACCGAACCAGGATTGCCAACACCGAAGGTACTTCCTGTGGCAAGTTGACCTGAAAGAGAGCTTCAACCACAGAGCTGTTGTGTTCAAGAAGCCTCCCGTTCGTCTCCCACGTCACCTGAAACACTACAGTGAAGTGTTTGGTGGTGATCCCATCTGCGTTGTTTCAGTATTGCCAGGCACCTCAATCGACATCCACAACACCACTACGAACCAAACTTGCCACGTCAAAGGGGAGTTGCTAAAGAACGTATGATCATCCCCTCGTCAGTATGGACAAACACGTAGCGATGTTGTCCTCGAGTGGTGCAGTGCCAGCAAATACTATAGTGGACACAGCACAGCAGGATCAACTGAGTGGCTCTCAAGGGAGCACATTTGAAGATGGCAGCCGCCAGAAGACTCCAGAGACTGTTGACCTAGACAGCAAGGCAGGGCCAGGTAGCTCACTGGCAACAGGAGGTCTGCTCCGATCGACAGACTTAGATTCCGCCAAGCAGGACACAAGGCAACCAGAGATGGCTGGAACCTGAGAAGGCGATAAGGAGGTGATATGACAATGGTGTCTCTACTCAGCTGGGGACAGTTCAGTAAGCAATCGGAATCATGGGCCAGTAAAAATCGGAAGTGTCTCACCAATGGAGATGGGTCGAGTCAGAAATTGTTGGTACCACATTCACTGAAACTGAAGCACACCAGTGTTGGCGGGCCCAGTGGAATGGACAAGGAATGAGAGGAGAACACAGCCAAAGTTTGGCCAATGAACAGCACTCTGGGCTGGTTCAGAAGGAGGGAAGGAGGTGACGAGGAACTCTCAGGAGAGTGTTGGGATAGAACTGGACATCACCATATCACACACATAAGGTGAGAGGTACAAGGAGAAGTTGGCAACTCTGCAGGACATGGCATACAAACACTGAGCAACTGTGAACAAAGAAGTACAACACTGAGGACCACTGATTTTCAACCAGTGTACTACAGCACTTGGCTAGCAGCCAGGAGGGTGGACTGGAGGTGTGAGCAGCGGGTGAGCAGCGGTGCAATGGGAACACCACGGGGAGAGCAGAAGTGAGGGTGACAGGTTGGTAAGGATACAAACAGCGGCCACAGGAACACCTGAGGTGCAACTGATGAGTAAGGGTGCTGATATAAACCTGTTCAACAGCACAGGAACCAAGAGCAGTAGGCACAGCACCATGGGAAGCAAATACCAAAGGAGCGGAGAAGATGCTGCTTATGGAGTGAGGTGATGGTGGGATGGCAAGTGTGGCACCATAGACTATTTGGCATCACCCAAAGGAGAGTCCAGGCCCTTGATAGAAGTAGGAGGCTAGATGAGAAAACTGCTCCTCGATAGAAGGAGGATTGGCAGAAAAGTAATCCACAAGAACGAGTGAAATGAGTCAATATACACCTGTTTGAACTGCAAACCTGGGGGTTTTTGCTTGGAACCTGCCAGAGGTATACATTGTGTGATGTCACTAATAATAATCTCTCTGTCTAATACCTGGCTGGAATAAGTTCGCCAGTTTTAACCCTTGGGAAGGATTGTTCCCACCTTAGAATACGTGCACAGGGGATGAAAAATGGCCCCTGCCTTTTAACGCCGAAAACACACAAACACAAGAGGATTTGCCTCAACACCACACCGTACAACCTGGGCAATGTGTGGTAGCCCAGGCGGAAGATGGATTGGTCTTCCGGACATGACCGCACCAGGAGAGAAGGGGCCAGGCCTGTGGCCGATGGAAAAACGATGATTGCAGGAGGTGCTGGCTCCTTGAAAGAAGGAGGAGGCCAGACAAGGGTTTTGCTCCTTGACAGAAGTGGAGGAGGATACTGCCCTCGATAGAAGGAGGAAGCAGGAGGGAACTGATTGAAGAAACCAATCCTCGATAGAAGGAGGATGGAAGGCGGCTCCTCGATAGAAGGAGGAGGGGGATTCAGACATTGATTATCGAAGAAGGAGGAGGAGGACAAGGATAGTACTCCCTGATAGAAGGGGGAGGTGGGAGGAGAAAACTGATCCTTGATAGAAGGAGGAACCAGGATAAGGACATTGCTCTTTGTTGAAAGAGGAAGTAGGAGGAAGCTGATCCTCGATAGAAGGGGGATGGAATGTGGCTCCTTGATTGATAGAAGGAGGTGGACACACACATCACTCCTTGATATAAGGAGGAGGCACAGCTGGAGAGGTGGGAGGAAGGAATCTGCTCCTTGACAGCCCCTCGAAAGAAGGAGGAGATGGCAGGATGAGGACACTGCTTCTCGAAAGAAGGGGAAAGCAGAAGGAGGAGATGGCAGGATGAGGACACTGCCCCTCGATAGAAGGAGGAGGCAGAAGGAAAAGTGCCTCAATAGCAGGAGGCAGGAAATTGCCGTAACAGAAAGGGGAGGCACTGCAGGACGACAGCATGCAGCAGACAGTGAACTACCACAGGGGCAACAATATGCACAGCAGTGAGGAAGATGCCCACCAACACAAGGATAATCGGGCAGACCTGAAAAGAATGGGCAGGCACCCTTGACTTGGCTGATACCGAAAATCATGCAACACACCGATTCCGCTCATGCCGATTCACCACCGATTCACACCGGACTTGCACCACTCCATTCCGATTCACCCCCGAGGCCGACCAGCACCAGTACACCACTCGGCTATGCCGATCCATGCCGGCCCGTTCCGCTCCGTCCCGGTTGTACTGACTCTGGCCGACTGGCTTGAAGATCCTGAAGGTTGCTGTGGGATCACAAGTGCAACGAAGGGCAGTGGGGGGGATCAGGGTGCATCATGAGGAGCTCCAAAGGGGAGGAAGGCCTGATTTGAGGATCCAGCAAGATTCCAACCAGGCAGAGACTGCGAGGTGTAGAAGGCCACCTGCAGTGGCAGACAGAATGAAGTGCAGCTATGGTGAAATACATTTCTGAATTGGGAGTGGGGGCCAGTGCTGGGAAGTGGAGGATCAGGGACCTGTAAACTGGTGGGGGAAGTGGAAAGCACAATGACGACGCCTAAGGGTCAGATGTCTCACCGACTGGCACAAGGGCCTGCACGAGGTGATAGCGCGACCAACACTGGGCCTCTATGGGGTTACGTTCGCCGGCTGAGTCTGTGAACAGTGGCAATTGACTGCTGGCATCGCACTGATACAGTAACGAGGCGACCTACAATGACAGGAAAGAATACATCAGGTTACATACTGTTACTTGCGGGATTGCAATTCTGAGCATGTAGTTACAACAACCAGAACCACAGAAACAATGGGGAAGAGCCCCATGCTAGCAGTCAGCACAACTGAGTACCAAGGACATACCGCGCACATGTGAGTAGGGTGGAAAAGATTGTACCTGATTAAGTGGAAGGGAAAGGGTGGAGTACAAAGACCGACTGGACCAGGCCCCACTGGGAAAGAGGTGGAGGAGAAGGGATGAGGCACATGGCAGTAGGAGGAGAACTACTGCACCAGATGTCTGGCGTCAGAGAACACAAGGCTTGATGCCGACGATGGTGCATCATGCAGGGAAGGCCCCAATGGGAATATCATCCCGATTGAACGCAAGTGCCTAGGAGAGCATACCACCAAGCATGTAAGATGAGGCGGGAGTGTGTTATATCCCTCAAGAGCTGTGAGAGAGATCCTGGGGAGGATATCTACCAAGCCACAGTAGATGTTACGTCACCATCACCCAGGCTCAGGAACCAAGGAATAATGTAAAGTTAGGAGAATAACAGAACCCCTTAAGGACACTATCATACGTTCTTTAGCGAGTTAACAAAACGGGATTGAGTTCAACGTATTCCGGATAAGCCGGCTCAAAAGGCCCTGCATAGTGGTTCCTTACAGGAAGGGAGTCCCAGGAGTGCAAGACGGCAGTTTGATGAATATCATGCAGGCCACTTCTGGCGGGTTTTTCGTGTGGATATGTGGAGAGGGTTTTACGAAGTATGCAATCACTGATGCAGTGACTGACACTCTGCTTGCTTTTCTCAGTTTCCACAAGAAGAGAAAAGCCACCTGATCAAACTTATTCTCATCTTTTTGAGTTGTACCTTGACACCGAATGCTCGGAATTCATGAGAATCAAGAGTGGGTTCTATTCGAGTGTTGTTGGGAGTTGTCTACCCCAACTCAACAGCAATCAAACTGTCTTTTTCTTTGAACAGTTAACAAGATTGTATTGATGAGTGCGGCATCTACGTGTCCAGTGTGCGGAGCGACGGTACCCGGTGGCGGAGATGCTCTCGGTATGTGTGGTTTTCCTGTACTTTTCTGTCTCTTGTTGTCATCGCAAATCGATTTGCGTTTGTTGGTTTTTAGTAGTTCTAACGCGACCACGGTTTTTTTTTTTTCTTTAAAGAGAGGCACGTGAATATATGCTTGGATGCAATGAGTGGAGGCGGGGGAGTGGGAGGGGATGCAGGAGGGTCTGGTGGCGGCACCGTCAACACGACTCCCCCGGCTGTTACTGCTGTTGTTCCTCCTTCGCCGAAACGCAGTCATTACAACACTCCTCCTCCGACAGGGGTGTGTATGACTTTATGCCCACACACTTTGGATATTTGTGCGCGGCTGCGGTGCGGTGATACTTAAAAGTCGCAGGTTCCTAGTCAGATATCAGAGGATGAGGCCCTGGCGAGACTGCTGCAAGAGCAAGAAGAAGAAAGTCACAGGAGCAGCGGCACTGGAGGCAGTGGGCGCGGTTCTGGATCTTTGTGCCCACTATGTAACACCTCGAAACCTTTTGATGACATTTACATCCTTGATGTACGTGCGTGATTTAAATCATTTAATGATGTTCCAATCTTATTCTAACATCATTACAGGAGTGCTCTCACCGTTTCTGTAAAGCTTGCATTCTACGTTACGTGGAAGACAAATTGATGACTAGTGTTCAGTATGTGTGCCCATTACCGAGCTGCAACAAGCAACTCTCCGTTCGAGATATGAAGGTGGTTATTATTTATCCCATGTTGTAGAAATTTAAAAAAGTCTTAGGACTTGATGCCAAAACGCGCTGCAAACGCTAGACCAACCCAGTCATCAAAGCGTGCCTCTCAACGGATAATGGATGAATTGCGATATATCATGGCCAGTAATCCGGAAAAAAATGTGTGTACGTAAAACTATTATTCCTTTTGGAAACACTGGCTCTAGGGATACAGTGCAGAAGTAGTGGATGATAACTTGTATTTGTGGGAGATCAAATTCTTCAATTTTGACAAGACAGAACCAATAGCTCGGGACATGGCTACCATGCGTGTGGTATTTCCTATTCCCAAATTTGGATTTA
This sequence comes from Pelomyxa schiedti, assembly GCA_020536535.1. Taxonomy (NCBI): domain Eukaryota; phylum Evosea; order Pelobiontida; family Pelomyxidae; genus Pelomyxa; species Pelomyxa schiedti. Next base: position 7,734 of record JAHLWZ010000329.1, on the reverse strand, counting down.
CTCAGAACAACCCTATTAGAAACACATCACAATGCACGTTGCTTTTCCTTCAACATACCCCATGACCCCACCATTTTGCAGAATCATCCGTCCAAGTGTGTTCCCCTTCCAAAGTGGTTACAAACAAAAACATTACACAGGATTTCAATTCCGAACGGGACACGTGACTGTCGGCGGCAGCATTTGCATGGAGCTTCTTACTAACAAAGGCTGGTCCCCAGGTTTGACCCCTAACTCCATCAAACTACTACTAACTCCGCTTCTAAATCACTCTCTCTGTATTGTACCTCCGGTACCCCAGAGAACACTATCGAGGCAGTATGTATGTCCATCCGCAGCTCTTTCCTTGAGGGCGGAGCCCGCCTTGATACACACAACCGCACCGACTACACCGAACGCGAGGCAAAGGATGCATTTGACAGGTACAGCCAATCGCCACCACTAAGACAAACGAAACCACTCACACTCACTCCATACTAACTAAAAATACAAACTATCTCACTAATCTAACCAAAACCCACAGGCTGGTTCGCGAACATGGGTGGTTCTAATCCGATCTAAGATTGATCACCATCACGTTGGTATCACCCCAACTTGGACATTAACGACTTCAAAAAAAAGTGGTTGTTGAAACCAAAAAAAAACCAAAAAAAAAAGCGTTTGCACGCAAAAAGAGTACGATACCGTGTACCACCGCCAAGGAAAAAAAAAACCAAAACCGCAGAGCGTGTTGAGGAAAAGCCGGTACATAACCAACAATAATGGGAGGAGGGCAGGGGAAAGCTGCGGCGCCGGTTGTGGCAGTTGAGAGGCCGGCGTTCAATTCGCCAATCAAGGAAATCAAAAATACGAGCGTTGACCCACCGGTGGTGTATAAGGTCCAATCGTCACTGGGCAAAGGTATTCGTTTGACTTGATTATTGTGCCACATTTTCCTTGTTTTTTTTTTTGTTTTGTTGAATAAAGAAGAGAGATGCTTGGACAATTTGTGGAGTTTAGTTTTTTTTTTTTTTTGAGTTGCTTATTTTCTTCCAGGTGCTTTTGGGGAAGTTTTTAAGGTCACGGACCCAGCAGGAAAGAAATGGGCATTGAAACAAATTTACTGTGAGTCCAAAGCGGTCCATGACAGAAGCTTGGTTGAGGTTTCGAGCTCCCTGGCTGTTACTATTCTCACTAATGCCATATCTGTTTTATCATTTCAGACTCAGACAATGAAGGCCCTTCGTCACCCTAACGTTGTCCAACTGAATGACTGTTTCACACTGCACGATCCAACAACTGGCAGTTATGCACTATGTATTGTTATGGAATTGGTCGAGGGAACAGACTTGGAAACGTATCTCCAACGTTCTGTTGGGGAAAAACCCAAACTTGAGGTATAGTTCTTTGTCTTCATAAACTATTTTTTGAAACCTAACGTTGGCTAGATTGTGATGGAGTGGTTTATTTGCCTTCTGGATGCACTGGTTTATTTTCAGGTTTCCCGCAATGTTTCAGTTTTCAATCTCACATTCACAAAGAAACAAAACCTTTTGCATAGGGATCTCAAACCTGCGAACATCTTAATTAGCAAGCAAGGATTTGTCAAAATTTGTAACTTAGTTTTTTTGTTTTGTAATATCTGAACTCTTTTCTCTAGCTGATTTTGGTGTATCCAAAATTGTTGCTGAGGGCCAAATGGGGCGAACCATCTGCGGAACTATCTGCTACATGGCCCCAGAGGTGTTGTCTGGGAAGATGTACTTTCCACTTGTGCAATTTAGGTGTAATTGACATCCCCAACAAGGTATGACGCAAAATGTGACATTTGGTCTCTTGGTTGCATTTTGTATGAAGTGGCAACAGGCATTCCGACAAAGGTTCACACCTGCTTCTTTCCAAACCCGATTCTTACTTCCCAAAGGACATTTTTTTGAATCTCAGGGCTTCTACTGATTTCTTCCAGACAATTAAAGTGATTTTTGAACCTCCTTTCAGGCTTGTTAACCACTGCAGGATAAATCTGTTCAAGTGATTGTTTCTATGATGCTGCAGATAGACCCAGCAAATCGACCAACAGCAGCAAAACTTCAGCAAGAAGATATTGTAAAGGGATGGGCTGCTATTACAGCAGACAAATTCAATGTGGACGATGGTAAGTCTATAACAAGTCTTCAGTTACCTTCACTCACCCCACTTTAGTACCCATCCCTCCAACCAGAAGCTTCCTGCTAGCTTTCATATCTTCTCTACAAAGTGAAAACCCACTTTTCCGGAGTCGAGGCATACAATACCTACGGAGACACAGCAAAATTTCAGGTACCGAGATTCCTTTTCGAATAATGGCTCACTTATTTAGATGTGAGGAAGTGTATATTGAGTGTATCGGGCGTTGAACTACTATGTTCAGCTTTTGATGAGCTCAATCAAAAGCTATTGGATCCCACAAACCCCCAGGTAGCCCCATTCTTGTGATCTCGGCCATTCACTCCAAATAAAGGCTCTTCTCACTCTTGTAGCAGCTCCGGAGGTAGTTACTCTGCTTGGAACACTGCTTCAAACATGTACTCTCCGTTTTGCATCTTCACCTAGCTAATCCCTCCCTCTCCGAAGATCATTCACGAGAAACAATTTTCCAGTTACGTTCAGGCGGTGGAATCAAGAAGCTAATGACCTGCTTTCGGGAGTCCTCCATCGTAGTGCAAGCTATGGCGGATTTAATTGCCGGCTTTTTCTCCGTCTTGGTCCTTGGTACGTTTGGTACATTAGTTTCCAGAACTTATTTTTCATTTAGACTCCGTTGGATACAGATATGTGGAGGAGCAAGGATTGGAACCACTACTTGGAAGCTGGTTTGAAATGAATTCACCTTCCGATCTTCAGTCAGCTGTTACTATTTATGCACATTTACCCATAGTTCATGGTATCTATCAAATACAATACCAGCACTCATTTCTCTAGATGATTATATTCTGGCGAATTTCTTGACTACAATCCAAAAACTTGATCCAGGAGTGATATATGACAACTTCCGTTCTTTTTGCTGCTCAAAAATCGGTAAGTTTCAACTTACATCTGGGGACCTTCTAAAGTAACATAGATGGCAGTCTTCTTGTTAACGAATCTAATGCTAATCTCTTCTCTGGCATCATCAACCGTTTAATGTTGATGGATACTTTGAAGAATGCACCGGAGAAAAGTAATGAATTTCTATCTTGTGTATACGGCTTGGTTGAGTCCAGTACGTTCTCGATTTTCCCGAACACAGACTAACTTAGTGTTAGCTGAACAACTGGAAAAAGCGGCGTCCGCTGGAAATTTGTGCTCATTTTTTGTTACTGGAAAGATGTTTAACGCAAAGTTTTCCTATTGTTGTCGTCAATGCTTCAAAGCAGACAACTTATGTGTCTGCCTGGCTTGCTCAAGACAGTAAGGAACGTTGCTTTCACTGAATTTTGATATCGCGCAGGTGCCATAAAGGACATTCACATGTCAAGAATGAACCACAAATTCATCAAAGTTATTGTGATTGCTTCGAACGTAGAAAATGTTCAGCCATCGCAAATCCTTCAAATCTTGGTACATACTTCTCTAATTCCCAATCACCCCATCCTACCTCAATTTTAGAATATCTGACTGTAGATTTTGTTCCCCCCAAACTTTCAATGAACCAAGTACTTTCTTGTGGTTTTTTGCCTTTCATTTTAATTTCTATTTAGGTGATGCAGACATTTTTCCATTCCTTGATTTTACGGGAGATCACGTTTTGTGTATGCCTCAGTCTCACTTCAACCTCATTTATTGGCTCTACAGCAACCCGCAAATACAATGGCCACTGCGATGATTTGCTCTTTCACTCTCTCTGAAAGCAAGAGGAACCTGGCAACACAATTCTATGCCGAAGTTACTATCCTTGACGAAATATCAAGGTTTGTCCACATTAACCTACTCTTCTAAGCATGTGCAGGACACCTTTTGCTGTGGGTGTATGCAAACCACAGGCCAAAGAGCCAAAAAATTTTCTTCCTGGACTATTCCCAGAGTAAGTTTACTTATAATGAACAGCATCTCACACTGCACTAGGTCCTATGCTCTTCATAGCCTCAATGGGAAGGCATGGTCTCCAAAGAAGAAATAACGATCTAACCCACCAACCTAGGTGTACACCAACAAAATAGGCAAAGGCGTTTTAAAGAAAGCATGCGCACCACAACTTGGAGTATCTCACACTATTGGAGTTGGTGTTGTTGGCAATGGGGCTATATATTTCACAGTTGATGGCTATTACCTTGGGGAGATGTTTGAACCAGGAACATTAAGTCCAAATTCGCTACAAAACTTATGCATTGGATCATGCCAACCTGGCCTAAGAGTAAAATACCGATTCCAGCCACCGTTTTTGTTTAATCACGAAGAGGTTCCCCTTTCACCTAGTTAGGTTAACCCTTATTCAATTTAGATGAAACAAGTTGCTGCATCACTTAGCCCTAGAATCAGTATCTGACTTCCTTGTCTAATTGCACTCCTTTCATTCATCATTTATCAGATAAAACCGCTTTACGTTGCATTTCCAATGCAAATTTCTTGCGATATGTACTCTCTTATGCCTCTAAGATTGATGTAGCAATGTCACTCTTGCTCCCAATACTCACTGAAGGTTGATACTGTGCTTTTTTCGTGTGTTGTAACACAGCTATCAGACGTTTCCTTGGCCACACAAATCGAGCCAACCCTTACAGCTAAGCTCCACACAATCTTGAATGCGACAAGTGCCTCAGAAGCCAGTCCTATGGCTCAAAGAAAAGCAAAAAAGATTCTTGGTAACTCACCCTCTTTTGACTCATTTCCATCTGATCAACTTAAGCCTTGATGAACGCCCCTGTTCTTCCAACACCGCCGCCAGCTGCTCTTGCTCCCCCTGAGAGAAACTTTTTATTGGTACTCCACTGAAACCTTGCCCTGAACTTACACCTGTAGGAATCGGGATTGCACAATTTCCAACAGCTAACTGCTATGGGCTTTTCTGGGGAGAAATCTCTTGCTGCTCTTCAACACGTAGATTACTTTGGGTTATTTACCTTTTTTTACTGACTTAAAAAGGCCCGCAATAACCTACAAAGTGCAGTTGATATCCTCACAGACGAGACACCGAGCAGTGACCCCGAACTTCCTCCCGCACCTCCAGCACCCGTCACCCCGCCAACTCCTTCAGCCCCTCTTTATCATCAATATCCCTCACCAATCACTCAGCCCCCAAAAATAACACCCAGACCACCCACGCACCAAAACCCACTCCCCTCGCCACCCCCCGTTTCCTTCAATAATACCCCGGCCCCCACTGCCTTCAATAATACTCCAACTCCCTCTCCCTTCAATAATACTCCAACCCCTCCCTTCAATCCACCCACACAAGCCAGACCCAGAAGTCCCCCATCAAAAACCACACAGCCACTACCTGCTAATTTCTTCCCACCACCACAGGTCCTACAACAACAACAAGGAAACCCTCTACCCTCACCAGGTTCGTTTGTTCTACCCCCAATGACAGTACCCGTATCTATTTCGGGCCGGGTCATAGACTCCCCCTTAGTTATGAAAGCAGTCACTCCAACCACACCCTACGGTATTTCTTCTCTATCTTTACCGCTCCTCTTTCTAACATTACCACAGTGGATAGAGAAATTGGCCTTACTTTTATTGTTGAAGGCAGAACAACAAACTCCGGAGAAATGCGGTGTAGTATAAATCCCAACTGGGCAACAGTTATTTCCCTCAAGAACACTATTCTGCAGGAATTGGGTGCTACTACCCATCAGATAACCAAGGTAAAACTATCCACATTAAACCTCACTTACATTCAAACAGTTGGAAAAAGCAAGTCCCGTGCCTGGCCAATCCCGAGTCCTCATTCAAAGTGATGTACACGTGAAGTCACTTAAACAAGGAGACTGTGTCTATGCACAAATCCCTACACTGTTCTGAAAACAGTAATAATACCATGTTTTTGTATTTTTTTACATATTAGGCTTCTGATAACGTTAGTAATGATCGTTTATCATATTAGATAAATGATCCTGCCTTGTTCTTAACATTCTCAGCCGGAATTGAGCAGCATCACACGCAGCCTTCTCGCCATTTATTACTATCAGTTTATTAGTATCTGGAATAGGGAAAAGAGTAGCAGCAAGGTACTTTTGGTGAGAAGAGTTTCCCGGAAAGCAGGGAGGTCGGTGAATACTCCTTTTCGTGGAACTGCCGGTTCAAAGTCCGGTACGTCATGCTTAACAATTGTTTCGAACCTAGTGACTTTAAGAATTGCACATTGAAACAGCAAATACTATAATATTGGCTGGTGGTTACCTGTAGCCAAAGGCGTATTTACCGAGGTTGACCCGCTCCACCACGTAAAATATGTCTTGAAAAGAGGTTAAAAAAAGGGATTGTACTCTCAAAGAGTAAAGAATGCATACGATTAAATTCGGAAAGCATCACTGTTGGATCAAATGGTGGAGCGCTTCCTGACCATGAAAGTGATGGCCGGGGTGGTGACGATCTCGATCGCGGTTTTGTTGACGGAGGAGTTCCTGTTTGCGAAGTCGAAGTTTCTGTTGTGGTTCTAGTTGTTGCTGTAGTCGCGGATGTAGTTGTAGTTGTAGTTGCGTTTGAAGTTGGCTGAACGAGTGGGATGGGAGAAGGGGACATGGATTCCTCGGACGATGAAGATTGGGTAGTTGTTTGTGTTGAAGGCCGTGGAGGTGGGCGCGACGGCGGGTCGAGGTAAGGTTGATTATCCCTGAAGATGATGACTGTGATGTCGTTTCCGATATGCCGCTTCT
>JAHLWZ010000324.1:631-41608 GCA_020536535.1 Pelomyxa schiedti | reverse complement strand
AGCTCCGTAAGGATTGAGGCAACCAACAGCCACGTTCTGGCATGGTGTGGTACCACACGGACCCCAGAAGGAAGAAAATAATTAAGAGATTAAAAGGAAAAAATTGTAAAATGACCGCCCCCAAAACGATGGGGCGGTCATTTTACAATTTTTTCTTTATTGTCAAACGACCGCCCCCAAAACGATGGGGCGGTCATTTTACAATTTTCCTGTGGTTTTTCCTCTATGTAAAATGACCACCCCTGGGCTCCAGATATGCACATCAAAAAATCAAACAATAAATTACAGTATGAGGGGTAGGTAGTACTAAAACAAGCAAACCATTTTAAACACCCCTCCCCAATAACACTTTCTTCATTGTGTTTGGGCACACAAAAAGCCCAAATACAGTACCAAAACAAAGGAAAAAAAAAGGGAAGGGGTAACCAGTCTAAAGTGCACTAACCAGGTCAGTGCACTTTAGACTGGGATTGAAAATATCTCATGGAGCCCCACAAATCAATCAAGCTGACCCAATGTAACCCACTGACAAAAAAGGGGGAGCTATGTGTCATGCTGGCTGGGAACAGATAAGAAAGAGCCTGTGACTGACTGTGTTTTTGCAGCAGTACCACTCACAGCACAATTTCCTTTTTGAGTGGGATTGTATATTGTGGTGTGTTGTAGGAGATGGTACAAATTGGGGTACCCAGAGGAACACACCCAGATAGGGACTTGTTCTATTGTACAGGCACCTTGTACCTGGTAGCTGCAGGTGTGAAAGTTTTTCTTAATCACACCCAGTCCTTTTTGGGAAGACACCCAGATCGATGACTACGCGTCGTGCTGGCAGCGTAGAGTGTCACTATCAAAGCAGAACAAAAAATGTGGGTAGACGACATTGGTTGGCGCCAATCCGTTGACGTACAAGAACATCTGCCTCTCCCGACGGGCCACGCTCTGCTGCCGAGCGGCGGCATCCACGGTACACTCAACGTAGAGCGGCCGTACGACAATGCCGGAGGTCGTCCGAACGGCGCAGGCTCCGAGCCCAACGCCGCCGCCGCCGTGGCCGCGCGCGACACCAACGTGAAAAAGGAGAAGGCGGACGACCGCGAGCCACAAGACGCGGGGCTGGGCTCCGACGCTGCGTACTCCCAATGGAACCGAGAGGACGGGGGCGCAGACACAGGCGGGAGCGCCGCCGTGCAGTTGCAATTGCCAAGCCGGGAAACGGAAGCGGAAATGGAGCTGGAAATCAAAAGTGTCGGTGCCAATGCTAGCACCAGTGACAGAGACCGAGACCGAGACCGAGACCGAGATACCAGATATGAGGAACGTCGTGGGATGGAAAATGGGGGCGAGGTTGAGGACCCTGGAAGGGGAGAAGACTCGTTGGTGTGTGGAGAGGGGCAGGAGGGGCCAAATGTGGCGAAGGGTGAGGATATGGGGTCGTCGTCGTCGTCGTCGTCGTCGTCGCCGTCGGCAGGGACCCAGTGCACTGAGGCTGTGAGTCGCACGGGGGGAGGCTCGGGCTCAGATAGTGGCGGTCGGCTGGCGAGATTCTCTCAGGAGGGCGAGGCCAAGCAAGGGGGGCCCGTGGGAACCACAGAGGAACTTCCAATTCAAGTGGTGAAGAGGGAGAGCAATCGCAAGCGAGATCGGGCAGGCCAGATCAAAGGAGTCAAAGAGATCAAGATTGAACCAGAAAAGAATGGCAAGGCAACAAAGAAGGATGCAAAAAAGCACCCAAAGCGTAATAGACCTAACAGAAGGTTGCGTTATGAGAAGAAGAAGAAGATACCATCCCTGGCTCTTGCAACTCCCTTTAAAATCCCTGTGCCAAGTCAAAGAAGGATTGCCATCAAGTTGCCCTCCAAGAAGAAGAACAATAATAAAACAGAACAGGAGGTACCTGGAGATATTCCAATGCTACAACCGAATGCCGTTCTTCAGGACGTGTACTTCAAATTCTCAAATCAATCTTGGGGGAATAACAAAGTGGGAAGAGAAATCCACTCTTTGCAAAATAAGCTCCTCACGACTTTGGTTCATGAACGTGCATCCTGGTCAACCCCTCCTTCTGAAGAACCCCAAGTTAGGGGACCAAAGCGAAAAATTCGCAAGGTATTAATGTAATTCGGCATGTTCCAATGTTCACATTTGGGTCAGATAGCAAGCGGCGATGTTAGTGAACGACGTGGCTTCAGATCTGCTGAGGTTCAAGACACAATATCATCCAACAATGAAACCTCACGTTTGGCATAGGGAATAATTAAAGCCACCCTGCAGGAGCTCAGTGGTATACATTCTCAAATGAAGATGACGCAAATTGCAGACACTATGATGGAAAGCCGTATGTTAACTCTAAGACTATCGAAGTTGGTAACGTAATAATCTAGGAGTCAATATTTTCGACTTACCACATGCTGTTATGATGGAAATATTTCGCATGGTTCCGTGCCACGAAACGAAGAAGCTTTCCCTTGTGTGTCACCAATTTCAGTTGCTAGAAAAAGCAGGTTGGTTATATGTTGTTTGCCCCAAACCTTAGTTACCCCAGTGGATCCACTGATTCAGGCTCGCGTTGAGAAGGATAAATCTATTCTGGTGAAGGTTGAAGGACTGAACGAGGGAGCAAACACCCGCAGTTGCACCGTACCAATCACTGCAGACACTTCTATGGATATCAAAGTAACCTGGGGAGGGCGTTTCCACATTGCTTTGTCAGTAAATTATGTAAGTCCGACACCAACATTCAGATCATTTATGGTACTTCCCCATCCCAATTCATTTCGTGTGTATCTCAACACATCCCTAATTAATAATTATCATGTCTCATGTCACATCCGGAATTAGTTCTATTTATTTACCATGTTACCAAAGGTAACATGCTCCGCTATGCCTAATGGTAGGCCACACACAACCAGCAAAGTGCGCTGCTTTGAAGGCTGGAAGACTATTTACTCCTTGGGGGGCCACAGAAAAGAACCACTACCTCCACGCCTTACCTTCAAGATAACTGAAACAACGGAGAATACAAAATCAGACCAAAAACAAGGAAATGACAGAGGACCTTAAGGTGTGTCTTCTATAATGTAATTCAATCTCACATTCACTTTGGAAAGGCACCAGAAAACCGCCCCCACTCCAGTAGAATTTTCTCAACCTTCCTGTTCATATATATATCAAGGAAACTATTGTCAAAAGGTCAGAATCAAAAATTTGTTATTCAAATGAGTTTAGCTAGTTTGCTGGGATGACAAAGAAACTGTCTTTTTTTCCAATAGAGACTGTGAGTCTCATCTGCCACACTTTCTTCTGCTTGGGTGTTTTTTTGTGGGGGCTTGTAGAGTTTTTGTAGCCTTGTGTGGAGTGTGGCAAGGGTGGTGGTGCAGCAGTGAGGTAATCGTTGGGTGTTGCTGGGCAGTTGCTTTTGAAAACGAACTCTGACTCCGAGTTGTTTCTGGGTGGAAACATGGCATCATTGTAACGTGCTTGTGGAGATATTATTCTTGTGTGCCAATCTTGCGGTGTTGTGCAACTTCGTTGTGCTTCTGGGCAGAGCCGGTCAAATGATACCGTGCTATCTGAATGTGCAGTCAGGTAGTTGCCGTTGTGGCACCGCAGGCGTATAATCCCCACGCCACCGTGCACAGGCCTTGCATGTGCTGTGTTGCTTGGTCTCTCAACACTGAACACCTCGCGTACTCCAAGTACGGTTGATGTGGTTAAATTGGAAAATGCAGAGCAGTAGGAGCCATTGTGCACTCGTAATGCAATCAGAGCCCCGTGAGGAAGCCATAAGTGGTGCGGGATTCCAAGAGTAAGATAAATAGTAGGAATATAACTCTGAAATTGGAGAGCATATGGGGATGCTGCGGACCCAAGGTAGACCTGTTGGCTTTGGTTCGTTATTGGGCATCATTTTACTAAAACAGTACATATGGATCACTGCGAATTGGCTTGAGTGCATAGTCAGTGCTAGAGTTCGGTATGTTTGGTATTTTTACACAGATACCAGGGACATGGCCCGGGGTCCAAGAGATGTTCCACGTCTTTGAATTGTTAGAGTGGAATTTTAAAAAGTCTCTGAAGTTAACCAGAGATCTTTCCACAGGCTTATTAGCAATGTTCTCCCAAAGCCTAGCTCTGGCGAGTATCTGGTAGCAGTCAGACTGGCTGAAGCGCAAGTTTTCCAAAGTCAACTCAAGGTACTGATCTCGCACTTTATTCCTCATATTGAATGGAGTGCGCACGTCATCCTGCATTACTAGTGTGTGGATGCCACAAAACGACTTCATTACTAGCCAGTGCTGCGCAGCCCTCATGCAAGTGCAGGTTCTCGCCTCTAAGACACCCTTTGATAATATACGTATTATATGAGTCCATAGTCTCAAAGTCGACTAGGCTGAGGTTGTTTTTTGGTTCTCACCTGCGTTCGCGCTATCGAGTCACAACCAACAGCAAGAAAGGCTGCCCCTGGATAGCTGACGTCAGCCAATGCAACTGCAGCCACCCACACCGCGTGGCACCCCAACAATGATGCCCTAAGAGACCTACAGCACGCGCATAAGCCACACACCAAGTCACGTGGGCCAAGGAAGCCACTATGAGCGACGATCATCAGCACGGCGTTTGTCTGCATTGCGAAAGTTAATTGTGATCAAAAAAACAAAGCTGTACGTGCAATTTGATGGAACGAGGTCGGCCCCGAGTAGCGCAAGATGGCAGACCCTCTTCCTTGTTGGCTTTGTGCAGAACAAGGCTGAACACCCGAGCTGTGAGGATTCACGCCGCTGTTGCTTTGTTGTTGGGGAAATATGTCGTCAAGAACGATGATGACCCTAACGTGATGGAACAGCTCAAGGTTGTTGCTTTGTTGTACTTGCTTGTTTGTTGTTGGTAGGGTTGTCGTGGCTTTATTGATGCACTAAAGGCTACATTGTCTAGAGAGCCGTTGCACTATCCCCGGATGAGTTCATGGCCAGGCTCCATCAAACAAGTGAGGAAGTTGTAGTGGACGATGGTGTGCTTCCCCCAATCAGCATGGGTGCCTCTGATCCTGATTTGGCCGCCGCTCGGTTGCTTCTTCAGGATGAGTTAAATGAGCCACTACCATGTGATCTGAAGTACTTGCTTTGCCTACAGTCAAGCCCGTGTGATGACTTAGTATTCTTTGTCAAAAAACTGGTGTACAGCTCCAATGCAAGGATGGGTCGGAGCTGGAGGCCATTCTCCATGAATACATGGTTCACGCAAACGGAACCTCCTTTATTGGAGCACGTTCGGAATGGAGATACCAATTTAGTTTGTGCGATGCTACAACTGGGTGCGGCTTTAGATGTAACCCAGCTAGCCCCGAACGCATCTGCCCTTCACATAGCTGCTGACTTGGGGCATCTTGCTATTGTCCAGTTACTGGTGAAAGCTGGTAGGATAACCTTCTACTATTTGGCACTTATTATTGGAGTACAGGGGCAAACTTCCATACCTTACCTTGGACCTCGTCAAAGATGCTAAAAAATAGAGACGAATTTTCACAGCAGAGAATAGCCTGTGATGACTTCATCCGGCAGCAATTATTTCAAGAAAGTCTTGAGGAGCAGCAGATATGCACTGAAGTTGTTCCTCCATTATTTGTACTGGCTGCAAAGGAGTTAAAGCGAGTGACTTCTCTTCGGTATGTGCTTGACGCGGTTCCAGAAATTATGCACAAACAGGTAGAATAGTGAGTTGACCTCAAAACCTCTTTTGTTGTTGACGTTTTCCTAGATCAACCGTGCTTGGAACAGGAAAATGTATACACCTTCACAAAGAGAGCCAGTATTTCTTTCTTTAGCATCCAAATATAAAAATGGTAATGGTGTAAAACGAGACCTAGCTGAAGCCACCAGATGGACAATAGAGGCGGCCAAGATTCATTGTGCTGGAGAAAAGCCAGATCCATTTATATTTAGTCACTACTGCAACTACAAATCCAAACTGGAGCAGCTGATACAACTCGGTGCTTCTCCTAAGGTAAGAGTGATTTAGAACAGATGTACCAATTTATTCAGTACTAGGCATGCAAATACCTGAGCAAATTGAATGACTTCCACCACAATTTCAATCGCCAATGTGAGGAACTGAGAGAAAGGGAATACTTTGAAGAGAAGCTCCAGGAACTTCAAATTTCCAATGAATCTGTTCCCCCACTATTTGTTTTGGCCACAAAATCTCTGAAAAAAGTTCTGAGGTATTCTGAGATTATGGGTAAAGTTCCCATAAGCATGCACACAAAGGTATAAGATGATTAATGCAATAACTTCCTGATGCAGAAAAGGTTAATCAAGCATGGGATAGGAAGCAATACTCCAGATGGCAACGATATTGCTTGCTTGTTGAGATAGCTTCTCTGTATGAAATTGGCAAAGGTGCCCCAAAGGATTTAGGGAAGGCGTCAGAATACATTTTGGAAGCAGCAAAACTCATCTCCCACATCAAATCCAATTTCCTGGAAGAATTTGAAAAATTCAAGGACAAATTGGAGCTGTTACGTCATGACTCAGTGCAGGTTCAGTCCTTCTAGCTTTTTCCCTCTGTAAACAATATTCCAGGTAGAAGGAGTCTACTTGGAATTCATGAACCTCTACCATGAATTAAACCAAGATAAAATCGCTAAGACACTATCTTTACTGCAGAGTGGAGTTCCAGTGTGCCAGTTTCATCAAATTAACGAGTGCCATTTCGGTAGCACTTGCAAAAATGTGCACATACCCAAATTCATGCCACCAGACCTCGTTGCCAAGTATACCAAAGCCAGATCCCCCGCGGATCTCAACCTGCAACTTGCACTCACCACCGCCAATCCTGTGGTGATTGAAGTTCCACCCCCTTCGAGATCGCCACCATCCAAACACCACCATCTCATCAATGTAACAATAAGCCACAAATCTCCCAGACACCACAATCCAGCAGATGGTACCAGCACACACCACAAGATCTAGCCCATGCCCCTACTACACCCTCACACCCACGTGTACATTCACCCATCCAAATTTTGAGTATAATGAATAAACTATTGCCAGGGACGAAAAGGCCAGGCAGGCAAATTGTGTTGCCAACCTTTCAAACAAGTTCTTGATCTTGTCTCCTCAGAATCCTTTTTTAATCTATGACCATCGACTTGTTGCAGTGATGGGTGTCGGGGGTGACGTTGCAACGTGCAAGCTGCTTAGTGGTGTATTTGCGTATCTAGTGCAAGGTCTACTTGGGGTTATTGGTATCCGGCGCACTCTCATGTCGGACTATTTTTCTTTCCTTTTTTTTTTCCCCCCCGTATTTCTTTCTGTCATTTTACACAGCCCTTGGATCGCTTGTATTGAAGCGGTTTGGAGAGACACCAAGAAGAAAGTGGCAAGTCTTCATCCTTGACACTTCGAAGAATGTCGTTGCAGCACTTTGTTCCCATCTCGCAGGCCTCACCATAGCCATTTTCGTTAGCACCAAGGATGCTGGAAATGATCAATGCGCTTGGTATTTTATCACCTGTATTTCCCTTGGCCTTCTTCATGGGTCATTCCATCCGGATTTAACTGTTGTAGTCGTTTTGGATACTACTTTTGGCACACTGTTATCTTATCTGCTATTGCGCTCTGTCACATATGTTGCCCACAGATACGACTTGACCCATCTGAAGGAATCTGGAAACTATGGGAACCCAGTATCGTACAAACGGTTTTTTATCCAAGTTGAGCTTTTTGACAGGTATCTTTTTTTAAAAATGTAACATCATTTAGATTTCAGTGTGGGCTGTTGTTGTTATCTTTTCTCGTTTCGTGGATGGTGTTATCTTATATTCCCTGAGACATCCCTTGGGGAAACTCTGCTATTGGGTGGTTTGTATCTTCTGCAGGACACTACAACCAGTGACAACATAACAAAGGCATATCCCTTCAGGGGCTATCCAGACCTGTTCTTAATTTCAGTGATGGTTGTGTGTCCGGTCATGATCAACATCATTCAAATGTGGATTGTTGATACCTTTATCAAGGCTGTCTCTCTGTACCCCTCCCACAACCTACCTCAAGACTCAAAAGACTCCATTCCCATACTCTCCACACCCAAAACAGAAAACACCACAGAACCTAAGCAAGTTGTGTTGCCTTTACCAGAAAGTTGCCTTTGAAAAAAAAAAAACAAACATTCCCTTGCTTTAGTGTTTTGCCATAAACATTTTGTCCATGGACGGACCTAGGGGGGTACAACGGGCATAATTTTCACCCTCTGGGCTTAATGAGTCAACAAAAGCTGGTGGAATGTACCAGCGGATGAAAGTGACATGTAGGCACAGATAGACAAAGGTCTCAAGTGGGGACGGGTGGGTTCAGTGTGTGGCCATACTTTCAATCTTGGGTTTTTTGATATGGGAGGCTTACATCACTTTTATCAAGCCCGGACTTCTCTACTAGCCATATTGACCTGTGATTCAATCCACTGGATAAGTGGCAAGTTACTTGAAAAACACGCATTTAAAAAGCAAGAAGGAGTTATGGAAATGTGCTGATCTTGCACTAACCACTGTACAAGGCCAGTTGCCCACTTTATTGAGTAGTTCCAAGAACGAGGCGCGAGATTATTTCTTATAAACCATTGCGTTGCTTCAATACTGAAAGACTCTTTTGCAAGAAGAGGAAGAACCTGGTGCCGCTGAGGCAAAGAGAAGCCTCCAGCCGAAAAAAGCCAATCCAAGAAGTCACCTGTCACTATTTTGTGAGAGAGTTTCTCCAAAACCTTTTCTTTTCTACGAATTGACACCGGGAATGTCGCCAATGCCCACTTGAACGCCTCCACCTTTCCTGAGTCAAGTGCAGAAAAATCATACGCCGGGTATGCCATCTCATCCAAACTCGGGAATTTCTCCACCAGGAATTTCATCACTCCCAATGATCCAATTGTGCAGGCCGCGTTCATTGCGGGACCAAACTCCCACATGTCAGTGAATCCGAAATTGTCCATTAGCCATTGTAATATCTCTTCTGGTGCTGTTACAGCATACTTTTGACAGTATGTCACTCTTTCTTACCAATTCTCTCCCCATTCTTGCATTGTCGTAACCATAATTAAAATTGGACATAGAACTAGTCGTAGAAGCGGATTGCGTAGCGGGCCACCAGATCCCATAATCAAGCTTTTTGCCGAGTCGAGGTGCCCGCCCACGCACAGTCCCTTTAGCACCACGACGCAATCTTTGAGGGAGGCAGCGGCCCAAAAATTGCCTTTGGTTGCATCGGTGTTGTGGTGATGGTGACGACGCAACAGCCATCGCACGCAGCTGATGCTGCCCGACGTGGAGGCGCCGTAAATTGCCTGATTATGGGACCGGTTCTGAGCCAATGCCATTTTGCATATCAGCGCGACCAGGGAAAAGAGAAAAAAAAAAGAAAAAAGACGAAAAAACGGGCACAGGAGAAGGACCCTTTTCTATCAAGGCATTACATGAGGTTTGTTTGTGTTTGTTTGGTTGTGTGTGATCAGACATTGTCAGGTTCATCTATGACAGGAAGAATTTTAGGAGCAGGCTGGTCATCCTCTTCCTTGGGCTGCGGGTCACCAATTGTAGGGGTTCCCGGCGGAAACGGGGATGAGGACACACCCCCAGCCTTAGAGAATAGTGCCTCCAGAGCCGCATTGTCCTGCTCCAGAGTAACCTGCTCCAGTGCTGATTCAGAACTCTGTGTGGGCGGAGCGGGGAGAAACTGGTCCAGAGAAGGCAGCGTGATGCCAGTGGCAGCAGGAGCAGGGGCGGGGGCGGCCGTGGACTCCTCTGCATGAGCTAGGAGTGGTTGCTGCTGCTTCAGCTGGGACTGTGGCTGCTGCTGGCGCTGCTTGAGCAGCTCGGCTTGCCTCTCGTGCTGGAGGTGAAGTTGGTGCAGCCGCTTCTCGTCGGCTTCTTTGCGGGCTTGGATTTTGATGTACTCCTGCTCTTGCTCTGCTAGTTGTATTTGCTTCAGCTTCTGGTATTTGGCAACTTCGTTGAGCTGAATTCCTTTCCATGCGTTAAATTCTGCCGCTGCCACATTCTCGTTCCACTTGGTTGCCTCCTCTTCAAGTGCTTGGCATTTCGTCATTATATTCTGTAGTAAAATTAATACAGATATTACGTTGGAAATACTTAATAAAACTCTATTGGTGTAGAGAAAGTAAGTTTCCATACCACAACTCTTGTGCGCATTTGTGAGAGTGTATTCATTATTGTTGGAAGGGTAAGAAGCTCCTTGTGTAGTGCTTGGAAGGCATTGATCTCCGTTTTTCTCCGACTCATTATAAGGGGATATTTAGCTTCAACATCATCAATCATGGCACCAATGCGCTGGTGGCCTGCTCGAATTTCACCAGCCTAGATGTTTAGGGGAAAAGGTGGTAATTTCTTCATCTGTAGCATACTTTGACTCTGTTATGATCCAACAGCTCTCTTCCAGCAAGTAGGTTTACACCCGAAATCAAATCAGGAGGAATCGTTGAGGTGTCGATCAACTGATTGAAGGTAGCTGCTCGTTTTTGTTATTATTTTTAAAAAAGTTTAAAATATGATGAACCGTCAAACACTTCATATGGAAAAAATATATGGGGCAGGGAAACAAACTGAGTGATATAGCAGTGATGTCCTTTGCTGTAGCAGAAGAAAACAGTCCAGCAGTTTTGTTAGCAGCTGTAGTTGCAACAGAAGAAGCTGCATTGGCGGCCGCAACGAGTCCGCTTGGAGAAAAAATAGCAGGAAAACCAATTGAAGGCAAACTGGGTTGCTTTTTCACCGGTGTGCTTAGCCCTCCCGAACTTCCCAAAGAACCAGACGAACTCGAAGTACTAGTAGTAGTGGTAGTAGTAGTAGTAGCAGCAGCAGCAGAAGCAGAAGTAGACGATGTAGAAGCTGTATCACCATCACTTTTCACGACACTTCCAGGCCCCTCCTCCTTGCTCTGCACAGTCACACCACTCCCCATGTCCCCAACAACAACATCGCTCCCAGTCCCCTCCTTCTCCTTCTCCCTCTCCTTTTCCTTTTCCTTCTCCTTCTCCTTTCCAATCTCGGCCTCGGCCGCCTTTTCCTTCTGCTCCGCCGGTGTTGTGGCTTGCGCCTGCTCGGCCTGATTTGGCACCGAGTCCCCTTGGTCCTTTGAGGGGGACGGCGCAGCAGTAGCAGCAGCAATCGTAGCGAGGGTCGTCGGGGGCGGGGCAGGGACGGCCTTGAGGGCGTCCTGGGCTACCACTTGGGCCTTTTGGGCCGCCTGCTGGGCTTGCAGCAGTGCTTGCTTGGCCTTGTCCTGCACCGCGGTGTTGGCGGTCTTGAGGAACGAGAAAAACCGGCCTTGCATACTTGTGGGTTGTGTTTTATTGCTTGGGCTGTTGCTTGGTGTCGATGAGGGTGTTGGTTCTTTCTCGTTGTCTTGACAACGGCCGTCACAAACGAGGCCACCACGTATCCCACAAGTTGGTTTTGTTGTTGTGTTTGTGTTGTGGGGTACTTGTAGGGGGACAGTCGTTGACGCCAAAATCAAAAGGATTCTTCTTTGAAGAATCGGGTGTCTTTTGAAACAGTGATTGGGGATCCTCCGACTTGCATTTATTAAGAAGTCGCACACAAGAAACAAAAAAAAAAGACCATCAAGCGACACTCAGAACATTGATAAACGACCCCAACATGGAGCAGAGTGAATTTTGGAAATTTACTGGCACAGACAGTGGGCCGATTCCAATAAACAGTTCAGGGATTTTTACAGAATAACAAAATTGAAACCTTAGGCGTCTGGGTTGACAAGCAATCTCTCTGATTCGCTCTTGACTCGTGTGGATGGTATTCCTTGTTGTGCGTTAACCTATGGAATGTTGGGAAGGAAAATTACCGTAAGATGATTCTTCAGGGAGGGCTCCTATATATGGGCGGTGTTGTTTGGTTGGCTCTCTAACAGCATGTGATGGTATCTGTAATAGTGTTATGTTCTTGAATGAAGAAAAGAGCCGGGTATTGCTTACTCTCCAGAATAGAAGAAGCACAAGTGATATTGGGACTATCTCCCACCAGACAAATAGTAAGGATTGGGCAATAATTTGCATAACGGTGCCCTTCTTGAATTAGTTATATTTAAAGGAAGCGAGCAGGAACCTCATCAATGGTGAGAAGGGTAAAGCTTGGAACAGCTTCTAGTATGTCCCATAGGCTTCTGGTAGTAAAGATAACAAATATCACCATGGAGACAATGAACATGGTGAATGTTGTAGGTGAAGGCGGGAAGTTGGGGCTCTACAAGAGACTAAGCAGTAAACTTGGGTAGGAGAAAGAGCTACATGAAGGTTTCTTATCATAATTCCGTAGCAGAGAAGGACTACAACGAGAACAAAGAACATAAGACCATAAAAAGAGTCCACGAGAGGTTCCAGCCATACTGGAGCAACTTCCACAACTTCACTGATGCTTGTGCTATTACTCCCCATGCTTTGGCTGCTGCTGCTGGGATATTCAAACCAGTAATAAATGGACATCGCAAAAAGAACTGGTGGTGGCATTAGGAGGGGTTCACCAGAGAAGGATACCAACCATTCAGGGTAATAAAGAAGAAGATATTTGCAGATATGTAACTAGTCAGTGCAATTTTCCTTGTTTTTGCTTCCCATGAAGCATAGTGAGCACCACTGGCAAAGTAGTAGACGAGTAAAGAAAAGGTGCTGAACTGGATGATCATGGGGAGTCTTTGAGAAAGGAATCAGAAAAGAAAAGAGGGTTTACAATTAAGTATTGTGTTTGTGTTGCACCCATAAATCACCATGTAAGCACATGTATTTAGCCAAAATTCGATATCGGCAAAGAATAAATCCCGAAGTAGACACCAAACGAGGCAAAGAAGAAAGAACCGATTAGCCAGTGAAAATAAGTCATGCCTTATCCATGGTTAAACGAAGAAAAAGAAAAAAAGGAAAAAAAAAAGAGAAAAATACTTGTGGTAAATGATCCTAGAGATTTGGAAGATAATGACCAAGGTCACTGTTGAGTACACAAGCAACAAATAAAACCCCATGTTCATGAAGTACTCGTTCATTTTTGGTTTGTTTTCGAAAGCACCTACCTACTCACGGCCCTATTTTCTTTTTTTCTTTTTTTTTTCCCCCCTTTCAAACCGGACGTCGCTTTGTCGTGTTTGTTTTGGGGTCAATTTTTTTCTTTTTCCTGGATTTATGTGAACAGATCTGCTGCTGATTGGAAACCAAAAGACAAAAGTGAAAAAGCAGAGATCGCAAAGATTTTTCTGATTGTTTTGGAAATTTGGTGCTACAGGTGCTTAGAGTTTCTTGTGTTTGGGGGTGAATGTGGAGGGAATTTGGAAGAGTGAGGACCAGTCCAAGTCCGGGTTGTTCTTGTAAACCTCAAAGGTAACGATTCCACTTATGGTTGGGAATACAGGAACTTCTGAATGGAGGTTAAAAGCTTGTTGTGGTTTCTAGTGTTCTATTACAAACCAAGTTTGACGGGGAACATGTTCGGATCGGGAAGATTGTTCTTTATGAAACTACAGAGTCGTTCAAAATGCTTGTTGGTGGGTGAGAGCACTTCGAATATTGGCAATATCTCCCGGACTTGGCGAGGGAATTCACTGGTGAGCCACACAGTCCCCTTTTTGGAGCGTTTACTTAATTTTTTTGCTTGTGACAGGGGAATTGTGTGAAAGAGGTTAATGTGATCGGGAACTACCTTGTAAGCCCTGAATTTATGGGATACTGACTCGGAGGGATACATTAACCCTTTACAATGGTCACAAGGTGCCGCAGAAAAGTATTCATTGTCGTAAATAGTTTCCTAAAATATGGTGGGGAAAAGGGGAAAAATAGTTTTCAGAAACCTTGACTTCTACATCTCGGATTTTGGTTGTCACAGCCAGGGTTGATTTAATTTTTTGTTCTTGAATTTCCATCTCTTCCTCCGTCATTGTCAGTGATGTTATAGCCTGGACATATGAATCCTTACTTTTTGAGGTTGGGGGGTACCTTTGGTGTTGAAGTTTTGTCTTTAACTGTTTTCTTGGCCCACTGAAAGAGAGTTGGGGTTGAGTGGAATAAAAACAGAACGCAACCTTTCTGGTGTGGGTTCTTAAACCAAAATCGGAAAGCTGGAACAGTTGCGCTCTCCACGGACCTGGAACTTGTTACAACCTGAGAAATTTCTTTCTTGTACCTATTTGCTCATATTTTGGAAGTTTTTTGGACCAGGATTGCACAGGTTGCAAAGAGAAGGTGGCAGGGGTTTCAGTTGTGGCTATATTCTGAGTCAAAAGCCCATCCGCTTCCTGTTTGACGTGTTGGAAATAGTCCTGCTTCAATAATGTCTACGTGCATCTTCAAGGTCGGCATAGGGTACATCGTTGGAAGCACTCATAAGAGTACTAACTGTATGGTTATCCCAATCAACAACAACGAAATCGCCAGCATTTGCTGAGGAAAATAAAAAGTCAACCCAACAAGGAGAAAAAGGGAAATAACCTTGTCCCTTCCCTAGTAAGATGAATGAGACGTTTCCGCGGACCCACTGCACTTTTCCAAATCCAATGAGAGTAGTGTCAACTCTAAATGAAGAGCCTCTTTTGTAAATTCGATAACTGTACCAAAGTTGAGTACAAAAGCAAAATGCAGCGGGAAAGCAGTACCTATCTCTAGGACAAAATTTAGATAATAAAGGGACCCAGCTCCGAAATTCCCAAGTCATTTCCACATAGAAATCGGGAATCTGTGTGCAATGGTTGGGGGGCTAGGTTCAATAACGTCTCCCTTACGGTTTCAAGGGCACCAAACAGTGCATTGGCTTTGTTTGCAAATGCTGAGTGGAATCTGGGATAACCTGTAAGCATTCAGGAGCTAATGTACTGTAACCTGGCATGGGTAGCTTGCATCACAAGTTGCAGAATTTGCCTATCTTTAGCAGCTATCGCCTCATGGACAGCAGACCACCCCCCAAAGTTTTTGGTTGAAGGACTTGCACCCTACTCTGAGATTAAATGGTTTGAGTATGCCTCCTCCTTACATGGGCAAGTAAAAGTTTCGTCATTTTTAAGTCACGAAGATGAATGGCATAGTGTAATGCAGGAATACCATGATGATCTTTAGAATTTATACCATGGTGATGCGCACTCCATCTCCACGCCTCATTTTCTGGAACAATAATTCCACAGTGAGTTGAGGTAGTTGCTGGGGACACAGTAGTCGGTTTTGTTGGACTAGTTGTTACAGTTGCTTTGGAAATAACGTTCTCAGGTACTTTGCTACCCCCTGGATGACCGGCTGACGGGGGATGAACGTCGCGCTCTTCATCTGAAGAACTGGAGTGATCACTTTCATGTGAATCAGAGTCTTCACTGTCAGTTATTTCACCAGGGTCACTGTGACGATCCGTGTTAGTTGCATCAGTCGCGGTTGACAGAGAAGACTGCAGGTTTGGTGAGCTTGATGAAGGCAGAATAGCATGCGAGCTGTGCGTCAATTGCCTTGGGATGCACGGAAGGACTGCGTTGTTCTTAACAGAAGGTGGTGACGGTGATGCAACCTGAGCACTGATACCACATTGCTCCGCAGACTGAGTCGATTCACGGCTTCCATCAGCAGCAGCAGTAGAAGAAGAAGTCGAAGTAGAGGTGGTAGTAGTAGAAGTAGAAGAAGAAGAAAGAGTAGAAGACACGGGACTCTCCCCCAGAGCGCCGATTTGATTCCCCTCGTCGCCGTCATTGGCGCTGGAACCAGAGGCGGCGGTGTTGTTGACGCTGACCGCGTGCTCTGGGGGCACGAAGGACAGCAGGCGCGAGGCGGCGTCGTAGTCCCTGCGGCACACGGCGCGGTGCAGGGACCAGCAGTACAGCTCGCTGCTGGTGCACGGCCCCGTGCCCGCCCGCCGGCCGAAGCACTTGCAGCACCGGCATATGTAGTCCACGTCCCACTTGGTCCGCCACTCTGGCGCCGCCACAGACTTGGGCGGCTCCGCCTTCTCGCCCGGGCCGCTCCCGCCCCCGCCCCCGCCGCCGCCCCCGCTTGCCGCCCTGCTGCGTGGGGCTGCTGACGCCGTCTTGCAGGGGGCGGGGCTTGTGCTGGGCGACGGGGCAATCTCGGACGTAGAAGTGGTTGTGGTTGTGGACGTGGACGTGGATGTGGATGTGGGGGTTGCAGTTGCTGAGTTGTCGGCGGCGTCGTGGGCTTGCCTCCGGTGGTGTTTGCGTGGAGACGGGGGCGTGGCGGCGGCCGCCGTCGTGGTGGTACTCTTGCCCCCGTCCTCGGCCTCCTCGGAGTCGAGGGACGGCGACCCATTGGCGGGGAGGAGATGAGTGGTCAGGAGAGCTGAGGGCTCGTCGTCGCTGTCTCGACGGTGGTGGCGATGGGCGTGGCGATGGTGGTTGCGGCGATGCGCGTCGTAGTCGCGAGTACCAGCTTCCACGTCGTCTGCCATAATTTAAGGAAAATTAAACCCGTTGACTACTCAAGAGTTACGTCGGAGTAACAAACGAAAACTTCTAGGGATCTTCCACCGGTGTGGGTTTGATGCTTCCCGGTGTGACAAGGAACGGAGAGTTGGTACTACCCCTGGCACTTTATGGGTTGCAGCTGGGGAGTAATGGAGGAAGAGTTGTTCCAGATCAAACGCCCTCCACATCGTTACACGAAGAGAGCGCAATTTCAAATTTCAGTTGCCAACAGACACGAGGATGGTAGGATCGTGGGCTGTTGTTGTAAGTTGTGGGATATTGTTGAGTGTCGCGGTCGGCAAGACCACGAGCGTGTACCCGTCTGATTTCGTCTGGGGCACAGCCACTGCCTCATATCAAATAGAAGGCGCCGTGTCTCAAGACGGAAGGTTGTGTTCTATCTGCGTATTTGGGGGAGTTGCATTTGTTACCTCTTTACTTTTTTTTTTTTTTTTGAAACTCGTTTTTTTCTTATTGATTATAATAGGGGTGCCAGTATATGGGATACGTTCTCTCACACGCCTGGAAAGACTGCCAATGGCGACACGGGTGATGTGGCTGACGACAGCTACAATTTGTACCCTGAGGATATTTCCTTGATGAAGGAGCTTGGCGTCAAGGCTTACAGGTTCTCCATAGCTTGGTCAAGAATCATGCCTACTGGAGAAATGCCCATTTCTCAGGCTGGTATTGAACATTACTCTGTTCTTATCGACACACTGCTGGACGCGGGAATTGATCCCTACATCACTTTGTATCACTGGGACCTCCCTCAGGACCTTCATGACAAGGTATTGAATGCTTCAACACTCATTCTCACTTTATGCGCTGCAGTATGGTGGCTGGCTAAATGACACAATTATTGATTTGTTCACTTCTTATGCTGATGTATGCTTCTCCTCGTTTGGCGACCGAGTCCAGCATTGGATTACTTTCAACGAACCACATGAAGTCTCTTGGCAGGGGTATGGAATTGGTACCATGGCTCCTGGAAGATGCTCCGACAGGTCCAAGTGCCCTGAGGTTGCTTGCTCTCAACTTTCTGTTGTTCTCACCTCACCAAGGGAGACGGGGAAACGGAACCTTATATTGTTAGTCACAATATTTTGCTTTCCCATGCGCAAACTGTTGATCTCTATAGGAAAAAGTATCAAATACAACAGGTAACACCCCCAAACGAATTTGTTTTCTTACTTGGCCTTAGGGTGGCATTATTGGCATGACTCTGAACAGTGATTACTACATCCCGTGGACCAATAGCAGTGCTGACGTTGAGGCTGCTGCACGTCAGTTCGATTTCCAACTTGGTTGGTACGCAAGCCCTCTGTTCTACGGTGACTATCCAGGTAAAGTTTCTTCCAAATGAGGCACCACCACCAAACAAAAACAAGAGTCAATGCGCTATTATGTGGGTGATAGACTTCCTACCTTCACTGCGGACCAAGCAGCCCTTCTTATAAATTCACACGACTTCTTTGGGCTTAATCACTATACATCCCTGTGGGTGGCTGACAACCAGTCACCAAGTGGCACTCCCGGCTGGGATATGGACAGGCAAGTACCACGTCTAACTCCTTAAGTTGGTTACGTTCCAAAAGGCACGTCTCGACAACACAAGTGAAAGATGGTGTACCTATTGGCCCGCAAGCAGATTCATCTTGGTTATATGTATACCCACCAGGAATACAAGGCGTTCTTCGCTACGTGTGGCAAAATTACCCCTCCCCAATATATATCACTGAAAACGGTGTTGATGTACCAAATGAGTCGTATGCTACCAAATTCTTTGATGCATCTCAACCGGTCTTAGGAGCTTGCCTCTTGACGAAGCTCTGGCTGATCAATTCCGCATTGACTATCTTTCTGGGTAAATTCCTTCCCCATGTCTGGTCTGCTGACATCAACTAAGATACCTCGACTATGTCGGCCGCGCCATTACTGAGGACAATGTAAACCTCAAGGGGTATTTTGTGTGGTCACTTTTGGATAACTTTGAGTGGGCTGATGGGTATGAGCACTCCCACACAAACCGGCTCCTAAGAACCCTTTTAGGTACACGAAGAGGTTCGGAATTCACTACGTGGATTACTCCAATGGACTTGTCAGATACGCCAAACAGTCCTCCTCGTGGTTCCGTGACTTTATCGCCTCTGCCCCGTGAAAGAAAGGTGCACAGAAAAAGATACCCCCTTTCCTTTGTCCTATAAGAGGCAAGTTGAATTCTTTTCTTCTCAGTGCTTTCCCGCGATTGAGGTGCAAAAAAAAAGTCACCAGCAACGAAAACCAAAACAAATCGACAAAAGCGGAGGAAATTTCAACAGAAAAGCCCAAAGAGGCACCATCGAAAAAGTATCAACCGTTTTTTTTCCTCAAACCACAAACAAAAAAAAAAAAACCAAGAGGTAAACAAGAAAGGCACAGAAGAATGAAAGTTGCAGCTGTAATTGTACTCATAGCATCACTCTGGTGTGCTGCCGAATGCGCTCAAGGCGTTGATGTCAGCCAGCTCTACGCCACATCCTCGTGGTCGTGCCTGGTCACCAATGGCTACTCTTTCGCTATTCCTCGCGGGTACAGGAGCAGTGGTTCCGTGGATCCAAACGCTGTCAGCAACGTGAACAACGCTCGTGCTGGTGGCATTAAGGTAATCAATCCCGGCCTTATGCTTTTCGTCCTTCCTCTATTCTATTGGCTGGTTTGGGAAGATTATATTCCGAGCTGAGACCCTTTTTTTTTAGTATGTGGATGTTTACTTCTTCCCGTGCCCGACATGCTCCAAGTCCGCTGCCACACAAGTTGATGAACTTTACAATGCCACAAAGGGTGTCAACGTGTGTAGCCCCCATTTATTCCCAGCAGTACTCAGTACTCATTCCTCTGTTTTTCAGATTGGAATGTGGTGGCTCGGTATGGCGCTTCTTCTCTTTTGCTCACTATGATAGGTGTTGACTATTTTTCGTAGATGTTGAAGGAGGCACAAGCTACTGGTCATCAAGCACCACAACAAACCAGAACTGGTTCACCTCGTGGGTATCTGAAGTCAAGAAGAAGGGAATTTCCTTTGGAGTCTACACAAACAAGAGCCAGTGGCAAGGCATCATGGGGTGAGTCTCTATCCTCAGTTGTGCACAACTTTACTCACTTTTCCCCAAAGTTCATCCTACACTGGTGGTTCTGCCTATCAGGTTTCATGTTATGGTTTTCCATTGGCCCATAATTAACACCCGCTGTGCAGTTGTGGTGGGCAAGCTGGACCGGCAGTTGCTCAATCGGTTCCTTCACGTCATTCAATGGTTGGACGAAAGCAAACATTCAACAGTATGACAACCCCTTTTTTCCCGTTCTTGTTGCCAACTCCCCCTTCTCTTGACAGGTACGCAGGGGATGTGACTGCGTGCAGCATGAGCGTAGACAAAAACTGCTATTAATTGCACAAATGCAATGTGCACGAAATCTCAAATCCAACCGGCACACCACAACCCCAAAACCTCCATCTCAAAACAAAAAACGAACAAAAAAAAAACCGAAACGCTGAGTGGAATCGAAAAAAAGCAGAACAACAATTAAAAAAAAAAAACCGCAACAAACAAGCAGCACCCAAAAAACAAAACATGAAAGTTCTTCTGTGTGTTCTCTTTTTGGCCTCCCTCTGGTGTGCTGCCGAATGCGCTGAGGGCGTTGATGTCAGCCAGCTCTACGCCACGTCCTACTGGTCATGCCTGGTCACCAATGGCTACTCCTTCGCCATTCCTCGCGGGTACAGGAGCAGCGGCTCCGTGGATCCAAACGCTGTCAGCAACGTGAACAACGCTCGTGCTGGTGGCATTAAGGTAATCAATCCCGGCCTTATGCTTTTCGTCCTTCCTCTATTCTATTGGCTGGTTTGGGAAGATTATATTCCGAGCTGAGACCCTTTTTTTTTAGTATGTGGATGTTTACTTCTTCCCGTGCCCGACATGCTCCAAGTCCGCTGCCACACAAGTTGATGAACTTTACAATGCCACAAAGGGTGTCGACGTGTGTAGCCCCATTTATTCCCAACAGTACTCATTCCTCTGTTTTTCAGATTGGAATGTGGTGGCTCGGTATGGCGCTTCTTCTCTTGTGCCCACAGTGATAGGTGTTGACTATTTTTCGTAGATGTTGAAGGAGGCACAAGCTACTGGTCATCCACCTATTCAACAAACCAGAACTGGTTCACCTCTTGGGTTTCGGAAGTGAAGGCCAAGGGCATCAGCTTTGGGGTTTACACAAACAAGAACGAATGGACAGCCATCATGGGGTATCAAATAACCTCTCTTTTCCATTTTCAGTCACTTTTTCGTAGTTCATCCTACACTGGCGGCTCAGCTTATCAGGTACGTCCTTCTCTCCAGAGTTCCTTCTCTTTTCTTGCTGTAACATCACATAGTTGTGGTGGGCCAGCTGGACCGGCAGTTGCTCAATCGGTTCCTTCACGTCATTCGCTGGTTGGACGAAAGCAAACATTCAACAGTATGACAACCCCTTTTTCCCTTGACTTTCCTGGTTTACACTGTTGTTTTTCCCAGGTACGCTGGTGACGTGTCAACATGCAGCATGAGTGTTGATAAGAATTGCTACTGAGCTAGTAGCCCTTTTAATAAAACAATTGTTTTCCCTATTAAATATTTTTCTCTTCCTGTGTCTACCACGTCGAGAAGTTGCTGTGACTAAGTTTGTCCCGCCAGAATGGGGTAGAATAGATGTACAATAAGTGGCCAAGCTCCGTTGCACAAGCTGTGACTGTACCGGAACTGTTTATGGACACGGATATGACTGTTTCTGTGACTGCACAAGGTACATGGCGCTCTATCTGCATATCGATGTTGAGAGAAGACGAGGTAAATACTGATTAACCTTCTTTGTGTCCATGTTCAAATACAGTACGATGTGGTTGTGACCAAATACCAGATACTGCTTATGTTTCGCAGGAGTGCATCTTTATAACGGTAAGCAGATTCCAATGTGGAAAGGTGAGAAACCTCGTCCTGGCGTGTGGCTCGAGATTCTCTACTGATTCAAGGGATGGTGCCCCCTGCAGGACAGATTAGTTGTATAATGTGCATTCCTTTACAACCTGTGGTTCACTGTATTGAAGGATTGCTTTTTTGCCAATCACAATAATGGAATCGTTCCAGAATGTAGCACTACTATATCTGTGTCTTATCAGGGACTTGGCTCACATATTGGACGCAACATACTCATCAGTTGGGAGATCCAACATTTTTTCACCCATAGCCATTTTCTCATCAGTTGTTAGGGCTACTAACTGAAATCCATCCAGAAGCATTTCACGAGTAAATTGCATTATGTAATGGGCAGAATAAGGATAGGTCGTAGTTTCTTGGAACGTGTATGCGACGCCAGATTTATAAATGTCCTCGGGGAGGAAGAACTGTTTTTGCTCCGAGTTGCTACAGGCAACAATACAGACTACCCTGAGGGTCCTGATTAGATTAACTGGAGGCAGACCATTAAGTGCCTAGTGGATAGGTATAATCTACGAACCCTTTGACATTTTCTCTCCAAAACGGGAATATGACTATATCAACAGCTGCTGTTGTTTCTCCTAGCCCGCTCTCCAAAGATATGGCTATTCTGGTGTATGCATTAGTACGGTAAGTTTATGTAGGTTGCTTGCTTGCCTATCGCTCGGGGATTCTACACCAACCAAAACCTCCGGGTTACTATGCAGAAATAAGATGGCGACGGCAGTACCACACGATGACCATCTGTGTGAAAATGAGCCTATCTCATGACCAAGGGTGAAAAAAAAAAACCTTATTTTTGTCACAGGGGAGTCCGCCTGTGAATGATACATCTTTTGCGAGCGAGATAAATCACTGAGCACAAAATTGCCTTTCTGTGTGCCCACTGGAATGGAGTGTCATGTAGGACCAGAAGATTTATCAATAATAAAGCTGGCAGACCCATCAACAAAGATTCTGCGGTGGGAGAGAACTGTGCTGCCGTGACAGTGTCATTGACTGGGTCTTGCAAAAAGAAAAACGACTGGGGTGGGAATGAGAACAACTCCTCCGGCGGGTCAATAACAATGACCTCCCTCGCACCAACACCAACACCTGATCTGTTTTCTGCGTGCGTGCTCCCCCCTCTTCTTCGCATCTTGTTGGTTTTTTTTCGTGTTGATGATGGTCTGTGTCCGAAGCCTCAAAAGCTCAAGACGAAACATGAATAAGACTGGTTTTTTTTTTACACTTTAGAAACATCCAGTTCTATCTGGCTGGAGGTGTCGGTGTCTTTGTCGTCTTGGACCAGGACTGGAGACTTTTGATCTGCCGCCGATTGTGCAGGGGTGCTGGGAGTGGTTGTTGGGAATCGAGATTGGGCTCGTTTCATTAGCCGACGGCATAGAATTACAAGAATAGCGAGGCACATGACTGTGACAACACATATTACAACAAAAATCTGTGGATAGAGTGAGTGGAAAAAAGGAAAAAAACAGGTGGTGGATGCAGCTGTGCAATGGGATGGGATTGAAGTGAACGGAATGGGGACTTACTATTAGTCCAGTCTTGTTCTCTGCTTTGGTCTCTATCAATTTGCGAAGTGACTGAACTTGTGTACCCATGACACTGAATAGTACACTTCCGGGAATGAATCCCAGAGCATTTCCAAAGACCATGGGCAAGAACCTGACACTGGAAATACTGAGGACGTAGTTGATGGTACCGTTTGCCATGTAGGGTAGCCTCATCAACAGCACAGTGCGGAAGGGCATGTGCTCCAGTAGCAGTTCTATACTTTCGAACCTGCCTGTCTTTGCATCTATGAACCTTCGGATGCGGTTGATCTGGTTTGAGGAAGGAGAGCATGAGAAACTTATGGAAGAGATATCACCTACCCGAAGGAGAAGAGTTCGAGTCTTTCTGACCCACAGGAAGTTCAACACAGCTCCAATATTTACAGAAACGTATGCAAGGGCAGGACCCACATAGTAACCAAATGTAACACCTGCAACTACAGCAGGAGCATAGCCAGTAGGGCTCACAGAACAGAAAATTGTAGCCAAAAAACAGTAAACAATAGGCCCAAGTGCGGGCCCCAATGATGAAACCCACTCCAAGTCTAAAGATGTTATGAGCGGGGTTAAGAAGTTCTAACTGCCATCAAAAGGGGGATTCAGTACAAGCATCGAGCAGTGCTCCCCAGTTGACAGGAAGTTTCCACACCAGAATCACAATCACAGTCAAGGCCACGACCCTTAACGCAATCCTGCCCACGAGACCCCAGAAGGCCCTTCTTTTCCAAAACCTCACCGGCTGCTGTGGCTGCAGTTGCTGCAGTTGCCCCCCAACCTCGGCCGACGTCACCGCGCCGTATGCAACTGCGGCATCCCCCTCCCCAGTTGCAACTGCCCCTTCCCCAAGGAGACTCTGAGCCTGGGACCCCCCCTCCGCCTCGGTCCCAGCAGCACCTTCCAGCGTGACAACAGCCGCGGCGCTCTCCATCCTACAAGATGCAGCCTCCACCTCCACCTCCACGTCTCCGTCTCCGTCTCCGTATCCGACGCCCTTCTCCGGCCGTTGTTGTTGTTGTTGCTGCTGCTGCTCTCGCTTGGCCATCGCGATCCCGGCCAAGTTGTCGTGCACGTGGTCGTGTGTGTGCCGCGGATCGGGCGCCGCAGCGGACGCGGGGGCGGGGGCGGAAGCGAGGCTGAAGTGGGGGTGGTCGGGCTCCCCGGCGTCGGCGGTTGGGTCGTGGGGCCGGGGCTTGCGGAGGTGCACGTCTGCGTGGGAGTGCGCGTGGACGTGGGGGTGCGCGTGGGCCACCACGACGTCGTGCCCGTCGCGCTGCATCACGTGCTCGTGCACGTGCGCATGGACGTGCGTGTGCTCGTGGTCGTCCTCGAGCTCGGTTTTTGTCGAAGTGCTGGTGGGCGGCTCGTCTTTGAAGGTCGACGACATTTCGTTGTGTACTTGCTTTGGGACCAACACGTGCTTGTTGGTTATGGTTGGATCGAGAAGAGACAAACAAATTGTTGTTGGCGTTTGGATTATTTCAAGATCGGTAGATCGGGAAATAATCAACGTGGCGGTTTTTTTTTTTTTTGAATCCAGCCAGTAGATCGATGAGGTCTTCTTGTGTTGACTGCTCTATTCGTGGTCCACTGGTTTTCGTCTGTTGTTCCCTCGGGCTGCGATCACCCACCACGCGTGAATCACTGCAGGAATCCAGCCTAAGATCCAACTGTGAGAATCACACACTCCGTGACTCTGTAAATGTAAGTACCAAGGATCCACAGAAGGATGTTGAGCAAGATCTGCCAGTTGCAACCAAGGACAAGGAACACCGCAACGGGGGGCAAGAAGACTGCCAAGATCGCCAATAACACGTCTGATACCTCCACCATCTTTGTGCTTTGTATGTCTGCCCTTGTGTTTTGTTTTATGTGGTGCCTTGGAAAATGCATCGAAACCCTCCCTTCTTTCTTAGTCATTGGTTCCCTGCCAAGTAAGAAAAAAAGGGAAAAAATTTGAAAGTGAATAGATTTTTTGCTATTGGGTGAATGTTACTACATGAACGAGAGTGTCATGTTGTTTGGATAATCAATAGTGTATGAGAGGTTAACGGTTGCCTCTTGGTTGCTTGCCAGGTCTGAGGTATTGTGTGATGGGCCGATTAGGGAAAACTAAGAAACAAAGAGGGAGAACACACCAAGGGGCCAGACAAGGTTGTGGAATTCATTGAGCTTAGCAACGGGATTTGGTACCTCTAGCAACGGCTCTTTGAGAGTCACCTTTACGCGATCGTCTGTAGGTTCGGGAAGCTGGGCGTAGACTGTCACCTTGATCTAAGGAAGAGTTCAATCAACAGGGATGCAAAAACATCATATGGAACCTAACCTTATTTGGTTTGGTGTTCTTGATCGTGAAGCTTGCTGAGATATCTTTGACTTTTGAGCGCCGGAGCATACCAACAACAGAACTCTTCTCCACTCTGGGTTTTTGCCGCACGACAATGGAGGAATCCACTGGAGTGTTAGTAGTGAGTAACAAGCATTATAGAAAATGGAATTAAACCTCCAAGATAGATTGTGAATTTTTCTCCTGGGTTGATGAGCTTGAGCTGAGACGATGTGACATAATTGTTATCCACAAAGACCTAATGTGGTGTGAATTGATTCCCAGGACCCAAACAATTGGCCAAACTTGTACAGTGCCGGGCAAGATAGTGTGGGCGCTTGTGTTATTTCTTTGAGAAAAGTATAAGTTTCAAAAAAAAAGTATGATCGATACTTACACGTGGATGCGCAGATAAGCATTTGCTGTCAAGGCGGGAACAGCGACACAGGAAAACGTACCAGACAAGTTGATTATGCAAACAGTTACCTGAGATTTTTGTGTAAGTACTTTCTCAGGAAAGGGGCAGGATACTTTGTGCGGCTTACTGTCTGATGCTATTGTTGATACATGTGGAACCTCAAAAGTCGCTGCGCACATGGCTTGATGAGCTTCAGTGGTAAGAACCGAAACTGGTGGAGCTGGAGCTGCAGCAGGTTGCGGACTAGTATGAGAGACAGGACTCGAAATGGATTGTTGCTCATACATAGGATTCTCGAGTGTGTTGGAGAAAGCTTACCAGTGTTAACATTGGTACGTTAAATAATCACATACCACTCCTGGACGACAGGGTACTATAGCCCGTTTGAGCAAATACATGTGTTGTGAATAATTTGGGAGGTTCTCCCCCCACAGCTGGTTGGGCAGTCGAGAGTACCATGTGTGCATTTTCCCAATCCTACCATAAATTGGATGCATTCTTGTGGTGTACAGTCATACCTCACCAGTGCTGTTAACAATTTTGCCGTAGTATATGAGCTATTAACGTAAGACGGAAACTAACAAACAAATGAGGAACCTGTAGATTCGTACTGTTAGAACCAACCCTAACATCATAGCTCGGGCTCCAACTAGCACCATGTGTTAAATATGACAACTGTAGCTTCACCTTCATGTATATATTATGGTGAGGGAAAAGAAATAGCAATGAATATGTGACACCTCAACTCTTTCTTTGGAAAAGAGTGAAACGGTAATTTCCCGCTTTGGAGTATTGTCATCTGGTTGTGGCTGCTTGAGTAAATTCATGCGCAATTCTAGGCAAAATTGGCACATAACAGAAGGTGATGGAGTTTTACTCTTCAATTCTTTAGCCACATCCAAAGCGGCTCGATCCAGTGCTTCAGACTTTTCATTGTGAAACTTCAACAGAGCCTGTGCATTTTCTGCAGTCATTGGTGGATTTTTTGGTTTTATTGATTCGGTCATCAGTGAATTCAACCAGTCCCGTTCTTGCTACAAACACAGATTTTCCTTCTTTTAGAACCAAAAATTTAACGGTTTCTGGCGTACACGGATGCAAGCTTCCTGTGCTGCAAGAATTCGTTCTTGCTCTCTCATTCGCTCCAGTTCTTCTAATTTTGATTCACTTTCCGTTTTAAGAGTGGCCTTCGGCTTGTCATCTGGAACAGCTGATGACACCTTGAGGGAGTGAGATTAGAGAACGGGGATATTAGAATAGACACCTCTAATATTGTAACTTGCCCTGTCCCTCCGGTGACCCGGACACTATTTTCGTCTGAAGGATGGAGTGAATTTCTACTAGTGGAAAAAAGTATCGTGAAAATTACCAATTGCTGGGATTCCTTAAGGAAAAGTTAGGCACCTATTTTTTTGTGGTAGAGCAACCTGATATAACGATATCATTAACACCCTTTTCAGATGTAAATGTCAAAATGCGCGTAACCTCTGCCTACCGAGCACTAAGTGCAAATAGAAATAAAAAAAAAAAAAAAAAAAAGGTGCAAACCCTGTCAGAGTAAACGCAGACTGATGAGCACTGCCAAGAATATTAAGAAGCCATAAAAAAGGAGGGTGAAGACATACCGCACAACTCTTTAGTGGGATTTCGGTACGAGTGTGCGGGGCACGCCCGATCATCTCGACTTCTTCCATATTAGCGCCCTGATGGGCGGCTGCCTGTGTTTGGGTTGG
Source organism: Pelomyxa schiedti (assembly GCA_020536535.1). Classification (NCBI taxonomy): domain Eukaryota; phylum Evosea; order Pelobiontida; family Pelomyxidae; genus Pelomyxa; species Pelomyxa schiedti. The sequence goes on along the minus strand of JAHLWZ010000324.1, from coordinate 14,115 downwards.
CGTAGACGCCGTGGCTGTAGGTACAACTACAACAGCTGGTTGAGAAGGTGCAGGGACCGCAGTCGTCGGAGACGTAGAGGCCATCACTATGCTGCTAACAGACGGGTTTTTTTTTTTTTAGTTTTGTCGGTTAAAGGTCTGATGTTGGAACGGTGCTATCTCGCTTGGCAGGTGTCAAACGAAAAAGGAGAATTGAAAGGAAAATGTTGCAGGGGAGTGGTGCCAAGTCTCATTTGTGCAAAACCCACCTCTGAGAGAGGAAAGGAAAACGATCAGATATTGATCTGGCCAGCAAAGTCGCAATAAATTATGGACCGTTTACTGGCGTTAGACTTTGTCGTACAAGTTGCACCGGTGGGGTGGGTGCCAGATCACATGGTCAGTGCGTGCAGTTCATGTGAGTTTTATTTCTACCGGTTATGTGGTTTCATGGATCTCGTCACTGCTGCGCGACCTGATGGAACGTCTTACTTCTAGGTCATACTCCATTCTCGTTTGTATTTCGGCGGCACCATTGCCGGCGATGTGGTGGTATTTTCTGCAACAGCTGCAGCGGGCACCGCCTACCGTGCGGTTAACTGTTCGCCTTTACATTTCTTGGCTTATATATATTTATGCAGCTGTCGCGGTTTCTCTTCTCCTGTTAGAGTTTGTAACTCCTGTGCCCTAGCTTCGAGGTATTTCCACCCCATTTGGGTATTTCAAACGTATCACGGTGTAGTGAATCTATTACCAATCCCACGGCAAATTTAGTGTTATTTCTTTCGAAAAATAGCGTTTCTTCTCTTTCCCAAAATGATTGCCAACAGGTCCGCATGCTTCTCTCAATCCCCTTTGTTTCTCTCATCAACACTTCAGTTGGCCACCTTTGTTCTTGGGGGTATTCCCCCTGAAGTTCGAAGTAAAGTATGGCTGTTTCTAGCATCTGGTAACAACATCGCCCGACCTGACTATGAGGTACAACATATCCGTTTTAATGCAATGAACCTGAAATCTCCTTCCTTATAGAAATTATGCAATCAACTTTCCGACTGCAAAGACACAGAACCAATTACAATGGTGTGTTAAGTAACTTGTATGGGTTGCTGAGTTTCCTTCAGGATATTGATAGGACACTGCAGTTCTTTGCATCTCAGGGAACTCCACCGTCAAGGTCCCTCATAGGATGCTAACGTTATAATATGTCTCAAAAAATCTCTTAGCCTCCAAGGTGAAGTGGCTATTCGTGTTTTGCAAGCACTTTGCGTGGAGCTCCCATCTCTTGGGTATCACCAGCAGTTTGCATACCTTGTCTGCCACACTCTTTGTCATTTACCAGAAGCTGATGCTTTCTGGGTGGTTCATCAAATCTTGATGTATTATGGAATGTCAACACTATTTTATGACAACGCAAAGAATGTATCAATTTTGGTTGACCATGCTATTCAAGTTTTCCGGCAATATTTGCCACAGCTAGCAGCACACATGGTCCTTTTCCTGTACTCCCAACACCTAACCGATTTTTCTCATAGCACAAGCATCACATCTCATTGGAAGGGGTTCTTGTTAGATGGTTCAGTACGCTATTTTGGTACTGTTCCGTTTTACCACTCAAATCACCTCACACTAGTAGTGCAGATGTACCTGGGGAACTGTGTGCCCGCATTTGGGATTTATTTTTATTGCAGGTATGTCATCCCTTAAAGGTCTGTATTCACTTCCTGAAGGGACGACCGGTATTAGTCCGAGTAGCCCTCAGCTTATTGCACCTTGTTCAAGGTTTTGCAACTCAACTCAACAAATGTCGTAACACCATAAAACAAATCAGATGACTTACTTGCAAGTGATACTGCGTCGACAATGTCCAAAATAGTGAATATGGGGGGTTATTTAAGTGAAGTAGCCAACACCTTAATATCTGAGCTGGTACCTCTTGCAACAGGCTTCTACAGCTGCGTAGTATTCCCGTCAAATTTGTAACACCTTATCTCAACAACCTATATGTATTGGGGGTTTTCTACACCCAGCTATAATATGGCATTCTCTGTAGCTTTTTTTCTCTTACAAACAAACAAACTCAAACAACAAACTTATTTTACTTTTTTTGCATACAATGTTTAGGAAATGAGGCAACCTCCTTTTTCTCCTATTAGAATGAGTTGCCTTGCTTTTTCAAAAAAAAAAATAAAATACCTGCGGCCTGTGCTTGATGTGGTGCGACCCTGTGACGCTTGAGTATTCGTTCTTTACTTTCTTCAGGGAGATTGTTAAAGCCTTCTGTCTGAGAAACCTCAGAGAACTTGGTAAGCAAGAAGTAGTCACACCACGCACGCAGCTGGTGTGCTCCATTTTTGTCGGCAATGTCTGTGGGTAAAAGGATTGGGAGGGTGGATTAACAAAAGAAGCTGTACCAAAAAGCCAGGCAACATTTTCAACATCAATGCCCTTCTCGATGAAGTCTTCACACATATTTTTAAGTCTTTCCACCTCATACTGATTGGCTACCATTAGCAGCTCGACCCAGTGGTCACTTTCAGACATATCGAGTTGTAGCTAGGAAAAAGTGTGAGTTTACTGTGTGGTGTAGGGTACCTACTTGGTCAGTGTAGATATAATTTAAAAATAGCCTGAAGACAGGTGGGGTAACAGTGGGAAGTTCAATTACAGCAGTTCGACTTTCTTTGAATCCCGATGTTATAAGTGTCTTAAACACAGATGACCGACAGGAAAGAACTGCCTTGGAGGTATTGTAAGACATAATTGTAATACAAGGAATAAAAACTTTATGTGCTTTGAATTCAATTGGATTCCCTTCGTCATCTTGAAGTGCAAAGGTTATGTCTGATAAAGAAGGATTGTTGACCCATTGTCTCATTTGAATTTCATGCATCCTTACGAGAGTACTTATTATTAAAAGGACAACTTACGAATGCCAAAGATACCTCAAAAAGGAAACTGGTAGAGGAAGTTTGTGTGAATTGTGTTCACCACCGCCGTATATATCTTGTTGGTCGGCATCACAACGAGGAGTATGCTCCTTGAGGGCAGCACAGAGTTGTGCTAGGGACAGGCGCTCTGCAACGGAAAAAAGTTGTACCTCAAGTTCGATTCCTTCCTAAAGAGGTGATCGCTCAATAAACAGAAAATGGGCATACGCCAGATGGAAGAGAAACAGCACCACAATAGAGAAATTCTAAAATGAGCCTAACTACTTTTTCAGGTACATCTGTAACATTGGCGAGAGTGTCTGCACTGTTAAAAAGTTAGAAAGCTCATGAGAGTGCAAACAGTACCCGTCGAGAAGAGCAGTGCGAAAGGCAAGGCATCTCGCTAATACTACTTTGTGTGCGGGAATAGGATCACCAGCAGTAAGAACAGTAACATCACTCAGTTCTGCAGAGCCAAGTAATTTTCTGAAATCGGATTCATAAGAACTTGCCTCAATGTGCAGGACAGGTGTTGGAGCTATATAAATAATCAAGGAATGTAAATGTGAGTGTTCGGTACTTGTTATGGCCAGTGTGTGTCTACCACCGGCTGTGATAGCTGTTATTATTTTGCTCTGTATTTGTCCACGTACATGATATGGACTAGAGCAAGATGAAGTGGAGTTATTTCCCAATTGCCCTTTGTCGCCTTAAAAGAGCGTGAGACATCTTTAAGGGGAGGTTTCCTAGCACACCAAGGCCCCATGTATACACAGAACCTTGCTCTAAGGAGGAAATTATCCTTTAAATACTGAAAGTTCATCAACCTGTCAAGGCAACAGTATGGTAGGCACCACAGGCCAGAGACACAACAGTCTGCTTGAAAAGAGCCTCCTTCACTTGCCTTGGCGTATGGGATCCAATAGAGTTGGATGATGGAGTTGCTGATGTTAATGTGGCTAAATGTTGTGCTTGTACATCAATCATGGAGAGAGGCCCATGTCCTCCTTGGCTGTACTCCTCACTGCCCCAGGTGAATACTTCGCCTTTCACTAATAGATAAGGGGTAACAAGAGTACTTACTTACAGTGAGGTTTTTTATTATTCTCGTAATAACTAGAACAGTTACGCACTGGTTAAAGCAGCAGTGTGTTCTAGACCACAATTTACACTCACACAGACCCGAGATCCTGGCAGAACTGTAGCCGTAGGCACTTCAACGTGTGGGGAGAAGGTGCCTACACCACATTGACCTTTCGTATTGGTTCCCCAACAAAATAGCTGTCCACCTATTGATTTCGGGTAGGTAATTGGGAAAAAAAAGATGCAAAATGAATAAACCCATCAGAGCAGCTGAGTGTTGACCGCCAGCACTAATAGTGTGTATAACCGGGTTTACAACTTCATCTCTATGCATATTTGTTGTGTTCACCTCAATAAAAGTGGGTACAACGGTGAGTTCAATGCTTCCAGTTCCAAGTTGGAAGTGGTCATTACTACCACAAGCTAGTAGTTCACCAGTCTCTATGCAACAAGGTGGTCACACAAGTGATTTTCGTGAAACAAGACAAGCTACCACAAGTAACAAGTGTATGCTCCGAACCACATGCCACGGATGAAACCTTCTTCCCTTTTAGAGACAAAACTTGCTCAGGTGTAAAGGTATTTGCAAGCTCTCCATGACCTGGTGGGATGAGGAGGGACTTTCATTGTGTAGGGAATAACCAAGCTGTCCTTTATCTCCTCTGCCAAATGTGAATAGTTGTCTCCCACCTGTTTATGGAAAGTATTAAAAGCAAGCAGTAAAAAGGGAACTACTTGTGATAGCTGCTGTATGGAACCCACCACAACTGACAAATGTGACACGTTTAGACATGGTGACCTGCAAAAAAGCAAAAAAATAGCCACATTTTTGAGAAAGAAAACTATAACGAGGCTCCAACTTGCAGTAATCTGCTGTCAGACCGACTCCCTGTCCCCAACCTCCCATAATCTGGTTTCCCACATGTATACAACTCTCCTGTGTTACTTATACCTTGTTTTTAGAGGTGGGGGAAAAAAAACCAAAGTTACGAGAGTGAAGTTCCAACAAAAGGGCAACATACAAGCAGTATGATTTAGACCAGCGGCAGCAAAGCAGATGCGCTTTCCGGACATACTCAGAGTCGACATCTTTGAAACCGAGCCATACGTTGCTAGCTGGAATATAAACGGTGAGCAGCCGAAGTAAAGTAAAGGCAGGCGTAATAATACGAAAGATCTCAGACCACACAACCTGGCAGTTGTCGCCCCATCCGCACCCAAATACTTCCCCGGTTGATGTAATGCGTGGCATGTCATCTTCCCCCGAGCCACCTGCCAATCCACATTCACGCGATTATTAATTTATTATTTGGCCACGGCATTGGCCTCCCACTCCATTTGGCTAATCTAATGTCAAAATGCACATACCGCTCGTAGTACTTGTACTGGTACTCGCCATTTATTTTCGGTTTTCCACGGCCAGTGAATTTTACGCTAAAATCTGGCCCATTGGAACGAGACGAGGCACGAGAATTCTTGCCCGGCTCTACCTCAGAGAAAATTTGTACCCACAATATATGCACTCCTTCTCAATCCCAGAGTTCTGAAATAATTAAGGATCGATTGTCAATGCTGGAATTTGAACTTTTCCATGCCATTAGTTTGTTTGGCTAGTAACTGGGCGGTACATTGTTTGTTTTGTGTTTGGTGATTTGAATCACCTTTGTGGAGGTGGATATGGAGAACCAACTGGACTTCACCAATTGTTCCTGGGGTAGTTGTGAGGGTTTTGCCTCGCACAAAAGAAAAGCATACAATGGGTGTGTCACCCTCAAGGTCACATAAAATAAGAGTATCAACCTCAGCCAATGGTGTCGCCGAGGGTCTGACTGAAGCCGGGCGGAGCAAAAACACCAGCAGCGGGGCCCTGTGATGAGTGTGATGTTTTAGGTTGGATAGTTTGGTCAGGCACTCACCACGTGAGAGCAGACGAAAGTGATTTGTAACTCCCGGGACTGTTGATTGTTCTGCTGCCATCAATAGAACAAAATGGTAGATTGCAAAAGCGTAGGTAGCAGATTAGCATCGGAATAATGGATTGCTCTCCACATAGTATCGCAACTCGACTTGTTTTTCTTGATCGCAGAGTGTGGACCACAAGCTTGAAAATGGGATTTTTGAGCATAATCTCCATGGCAGAGATCGAAAGGAAGCTTGGTCTCTCAGCTGTTAGAACTGACTAAGAGAGGTGAATTTACGGATGGACAGTGACTGTTAACCTGCTCCAATTCGATTTGGTGATAAGAAAAGCTTCGATCTGGGGAATACCACCGCGGCTTATATGCAATCACCTAGTGTTTCTCAGCACTTTGACTTAGAAGAATTCGGTCATAAAAAGAGACCTTGGAGGTATTTACAACAAGCGAACTTTCTAAGTGTGGTTCAACGTGCCAGTGTCGCATTGTAGTAGATTGCCAAAGTTCATCTAAAAGGAACATAGTGCGCTTGGCGTGGTGTGGGGGCATTATTGCACTGCAGTAGAATTATAAGTGTATACGTTAATGTAATAAAAAGTACCCATTAGGCACATGAAATTGCGGCAGGGTACCGGATTGATCAGCATGCAAATGAACAATATCGGCGGGAGATAGGAATGAAAATCTATTTTCAAGTTATTCGTAAACGAAGAGTACTTGGGGCTACCGAGAAAATGAAAAGCAGTCACTTGCAGGTTTTTTTGTCACAGGGTCAGGATGAAGGGAGTTACTCACATAAAGAGGGTTGAAGATGCTAAAAACCCATTCCAAAAGCTGTGAATAAACCGTAGGAATCCTAAACAAGAAAAAGAAATGAGGTTCCAAAATCACAAATGTGGGATCACCTGTAAGAAGAAAATAAATGAGAGGGTGACTTTCTGAAGAGGAACTTGGGAGTAGCAAAGACAATTGGGCTTACAGCTCTTCCATCCAGGTAATTGAAATGAAACGGGACCTGTTAATAAAAGGTTAGGAAATAAATACAACATCTAGGCGGTTGTTACATTAATTTCCTCAGATAATGAATCTACTTCGTATGGCTTCTCAGAATAGGTGCAAATATTTGTTGGCTAGAGGGGTTTAGTCATACATCACTTAAAGGGAAGACAAACTATTTGAACGGGCTGCGCCACATTGAACGTATATGGTGAAAGTAATTTTTGAATTAACGGGATTTCTGATGCTTTTCGAAAGTGTTATTTACGTCGAAAAAGTGGCATGGAGGTACCATAGTAGTCCCAGTATTGACTTCGATTGTCAAGCAACTTAACTCCTACTTGGCCTTGCCTGAAAAGAAAAGGAAAAACTGAAAAGAGAAGTCCAACAGCCTGTAGATGATAAATAGAAAGGCGATGAAAACTCATGAAAAATTGAGCACTCACTTGCAAGGGATATTCGAGTATACTGTTGCACGCAACAACGAAATGTGTGCTCAAAAATGAAGCCACTGCCTGCAAGCACTCACGATTACTCCCATTGACACCAAGGCCGGGGGAATCAAGGACCACAAAGCACCAAGGTGTTGTGGAAAAGAACGTTTGCTCCTCTGCAATCACGGAAAAAGTAGTGATAAGAAATGATGTGCCAGTGCTTGTTCCATTGTTGGCACAATTATCAAGCACATCTGTCATTTTGCTGGTTCCAAAAAAATTCTTTATGACTGCCCTCTGTTTGGTGGATCCAAAAAAAGGCAAAATCTACAGCAGTGAGTGACGGGATGCAGGTTTCATGCACATCGGTACCTTGGACTTCTCACTGTTGAGGGATAAAGATTTCTTCCACTCCATGACTTGGAGTGTAGTGGGAGCGACAATCACAGCTGGAAGGCTTCCACCAAATGCATTTGTATTGTGACTTGAAGGGCTTTTAGTACCACATGCTGCAGCGAAATTGGCAATGACTGGGGCTAGGGCTGAAGCCGCAGATGTAGAAGTGGATATGATGGCATTAGCTCCCTATATTTGTGTTGGTTTCATGTTTGTTACACAATGGATATTAATTACAAGGAGGCCAGAAAGATCACCAACGATATTTGACGCTCAAGAAACGAATGAACAGGAGAAACTGATAAAGATGGAGACCACTGCCTCTTTATGGTTGTATTGTGCATTATTGACACTAGAGAGTACAATTATTCCAGAGATATATTTGCATAAGTTACTTTGTGTAAGAGACTGGACAGTTTGACTATCTAAATCACGCATAAGAGTTGGAACCTATTCAATGGGTTGGACGCATACCAAGTTCTTTACCCAAATTCATCTGCTCAGTACATACAGTCGCTTTTGCACACTGGGCAGCATATGGTAGAAACACAGAAAGATCATTGCAGCTTACGGATGGAATTTGGCTCCCTCCATATATATCTGACTACTTGTATTAGAAGAAAGAAACTAGGGGCCTTAAGACTGCCTTTGGCAATCCCTTAGGTGATTTAATTTTACTGATTCTAACTAAAGCTTGTCGTGTTGATGGCTAGGTTTCTGTAAGTCCTCAGGCAAGAAAGAATGGAAACTTACCGCCGAATTGATTGTGCCAGTTGGAGTAGGGACAACAGAAGAAGCAGGTACAGTCATATCATGTAGCCACGAATGTACTCTCACCCCAGGCGTGTTTAAGTCATCGTGGTCAGGCAGTGCAATGCGGTGGCGGGTATGTCCAGATCTGGCTTTGTACTCGATTTGAGGGAGAACTTGTGCTTCATGGGTAGGTAGTGCTTGGTTTAATTGTGTGTCCATGTTTTGTGATTGAAAGGGTTCATCCGACTCCTGTTTTATTGGAGCTGTACCATTCTGAGGTTGCGAGTCAAATTGATTTTGTAGGTCTTCTCCAGAATGCTCTGTGGTAATATGTTTATGCCCTCTCTTTTTAGGGAGCAATTTCATTTTTTCGTGATGCTGGTGGATCATTTGTAGGTATTCCGAGTGCGCTTTTAATGTCGTTAATTGCGCTATTGTGCTGTGGGGAACAAACTGATTTCTTCATCAGAACTAGAATCAAAGGGATATTTTTTGTCCTCGAGTTTGCCAAACCACTACACAGGACGTAAGCAGAGAAAGATAATACAGTACAGTTACATTAATTAATGGGGGGACAGGCATGTCCCTGCAGGACATAGTATCGAGCAACTCACTCGCCTGTAAAAGTGGTTGCAGGGCTAGTAGTTCAACTAATCTTGAGGAAATAAGAAAGGAATTTAAAGAAGAAAGGAACTTCTTCTGCGTTTCGTGGCACTTCTTCTTTCTTCTCTTTCGTCTTCCCTTAGTCATGGTCAACCCTATGCCAGAGGAGAAGGACGCACCTTGATGGAATGCGGGGCACAACAAGCTTCAACAACAACTCCCAAGGGCTCCACAGACTCGTTTTGAGTGTGCATGAGAGAATAGAGAGGTTCCAGGGACAATAAAGCGGCAGCAGTAGGCACATTGTTCGGGAAAAAAGGCATCCCGTACATTGGTGAGAACATGGATCCAGCTTGTTGTTCGTTTTGTATGCAATTTGTTTGCAGTTGTGCATTGTTGGAGCCCCAAGAAGGCATCATATTGTTGTACATGAGTGGTGTTGTGTTCGTTGTTACGTAATTGACCGCATTGCCTTGTTGTTGGTATGGGTCCATCACCTCGTATTTTTTTTCCCCTTTCCCCGAAGGCTGATGAGGGGTTCTTCTTTTTGATCTTTTGTTCCTTTTCGAAAATGAAGGTAGTTGGGGTGTTGCTTGGGTTTATTTGTTATTGTTTATGCTTGCATTTCCGAGAGGACAAAACCTTCAAGATCCTGCAATTTACAGGCAGGGATATCAATTTTTTTTTACTTGTTCTTTGACATGTGTCTAACGTTTAGTGGCCTTGTTTCTTTTCATTGACCTAATTTAATCTAGACTTGCATTTCGGTACGGCTGATGATCAAACAGTGGTGGCGGAAAATGCTGTTCTTGGTTTGTTGAGGAATGACAAGCAACATTGTTAACACTTGCAACCTTAAAGACTACGAACTGCCCATAGATCTTGTTGTTTTGACAGGGGATCAGTTCTCAGGTGGAGATTTTGCCAATGCCTCTATGCAATACACGGCATGGTACAACATGGTCACTCCTATGGTCGACAGAAATCTTCTGTGGGGATTTGTGTATGTTTCTTAAACATTACTTTTTTTGAGCTGATGATTGGAGATTCGGGAACCACGACGACCAGGGTTATCTTACTCGAGACGAAATTATGAGCTATGATCAGACATTCCCGGGTAGCATTTCTAAATTCGGTTCTCCTGGTAATTTCCCTTTTTACTCCAACTTTGGTAACATATGACAAGACCTTCCTGGTGTGAGTAACTACTGGCACCCTATCTATCGGTCAGACAATACTTCTGAAATAGTTGCTGCAATATACTTTCTGGCAGTAGGTGACCACGGTTGTGAGAACGATCCGTTTGGAAATGGTTGTATCACCACTGAACAGGTAAATGCCTTTCTAAAAGGCTGAAAAACCTAACAAGTTATTTCAAAGATAGCATGGTACCAAAGCATCTCGACGCAACTCAGCAATGCTGCAGGGAAACCCATATTTTCCCTCATGTTTTTGCATATCCCTCTCACCGAGTATGTCAAACTGTGGAACAAAGAAACTTGCTGGGGTATAAAAGGCGAGGATACTTGCTGTCCACAGGTTTACGAAATCCGCAAGCTAACGTTATATCTGACTTAAAATAGATTAATACAGGCCTCTATGATGCCTTAGCTGCAAATGGAGATGTGCGTGTAGTGTCTGTTGGTCATGATCACAGCAATGACTTTTGTGGTCATTTCTCAAGCTTTCCCAACTTGCAACTGTGCCATGGCCGGGTAGATATTACCCTGTTTATAAGCACCTAACATCGGCATAGAAATCTGGTTATGGCGCCTACAACAGCCTTGACCATGGTGGAAGAACATTCCTTCTTTCCCTTGCAGATGATGGCACAGTGACATACCAGACATGGATAAGAACTGAGTACGGGGAAATTGATACGCAGGCGGAACACGATCCTCGTGGCTGGGGACAAGAAACGTGCTTCCACAGCTGAGGGCCACAACAATACCTCAAATGTAACAACAAACTAATTTATGAAGGCAAGATTTCGCACTCTATTCTTTTATTTCCCAAGTTACAAGTCAAACAAACTCAGTTGCTTTTTCAGCCCTTCATTCTCCGACTGTAACTTAAGTAGTGTTGCCTTCGTAAGACAAGTAAGCTGGTGGATGAATACACATTAAAAACAAAACCTGCATAAACTTGACCCTCTCCTGTAATGAAGAGTTTTCTTCTGTAACCCTGAGAGCGTCTCCCAAAAGCGCTGGGGTGCTCTGATGTTGGTTATGAGTTAGAGTTAGGAATATAAATTCTGACTGTTGTGTCATCAAGAATGACAGCCTTTCTTTTATCTACTGGTTCTGGTGTTGGTGATTGATATACAGTGGCCTGTGGTTTTGGATAGGTGTTGGTATTTCTTTCAATCAAATTCATCATACAGTAGGTGTAGTTGCAGATAGCCGTTTTTCTGCAATTACTGGTAATACAGCGGGAGTTGGATTTGGCGAAACTTTCTGGGCTGTCTTGTAAGGTTGTGTAGTACAATGAAAAAAGTGTAAACCTGGGTTGTCTTATGATGATGGTGTTTATGCTTTTCCTTTACAATGAAGGAAAAAGGAAGAGGTTCTCCAAATACATTGGGGAATCCACTTGGTTCACAGCATACCCAGGAGGTAGCATATTCACCAGGTTTTTTTGGAGCCCGTATTGTGGCCGATACAGGGACAACTTGACCTACAGACATTTGTTGACTACTAATAGATGAAAAGTTGATTGTTCAAACCTTGAGATGCACAGGGCAGTGGGGCATCGGGGCACTTTGCATCATTTGGAGATTTCACGCAGACCACAAAGCAACCTTTTGTTGATTATTTGGAGTTCACAATCAAAACCAAAACCTTCTGGCCAAGGTTTCCCAATATTTTTTAGAAACCAAGAAGCAGTGATTGAACGTGAAGGAGAAACAGTGGGTGTAGGCGCCATATCCAAATCATTTAGTACAATTTGGGATTTTAGTTTACTTTTTCTGGTAGACTTTAGCTCAGAAACCTTTTTTAATGGGAATACCTTTCAATTACAAGAGAATCGGGCTTGGCATCACTGAAGCATAACTCAAGGCTTCGGACAGTAGCCAACACCTTGATGATATATTATAAGTGTATGGTTATCTAACAAGTTAAAATAACTTGTTTAGAACGCTCTGATTGCGCATCAAAAGTATCCAGCTCGGCACTACTAACATACAATGGCATAGTTTGATCAACAAAAGTGGTGTGAAGGCACAATGAAAAGAGGTACTCGTTCCTATCTTGGCTGGAGGAAGTAAGGGTTAAAATAACCACGTAAAAATTAAATACAATGCCAGTTCAACATCTAAAAAGGTTTTAGAGTTCAGGGTTGCTGGAATTTGAAATAACCAGCTTTCAGATTAAGAGCTCCACAGTTTACATCCACATAGCTGGTTTGTTGCTCAACCTTTATTTTTATTTTATTAGCTACGGACATGGCAAAGAATTAGAAACCTCTCTATTTAATAATATTACTCCACAATCCACTCTTGCAAACACTTGAGGTTCTTAGTGCTGTTAAAAAAGCAGATAGATTGCAACCATTTAGTACCAATTCTCTCAGCCATGTGGATGCGAATCAAGACAAGAGGTGCTGGGACAGGGGCAAAAGACTTGTGCTGTTTAACCACTTGTTCATAATAATGCACATAACGGACGTTGCAGGCCTTTGTTAAGCCCTGTGCGCTCAATATCAGAAAGGATGAAATCGGTCTCTTTTTTTGGACACAGCACCTTCGTTCTTTGTTTCTGGTATTCCTTCATAGCATCATCTGCCGAAATACCCTTATGAACTAAATAGCAGCAAACCATGCAACCTGCCCTTCCCTGAAATTTGAGAACGCCAAATAAAGGAGTATTTCTAATTCAAACCTTTGAGCCTGTCGAGTGTAGTACTGCAATGTTAAGAGGACTTCCTTCAAGCCAGGCATCAAGTCTGCTTGAACGTTACCCTAATGAACTGGAAATATGGAAGAACTTACTCTAAACAGAATTGCCTTATCTGTTGCAAAGAAGGTTGCCTATTAGCACAGAAAACAGTTTGGCCTACAAGTCATGTTACCATTTAAATCAATTGGACAGAGGTCAGGTTGTACAATTGAAATCAGGCTCCCACAAGGTACAATTTTCGTTGCACCAAGTGAATACTTTCACATGAGAGGTGCCATACTGCTGAGTTAGCAATCTTAACGCAGTGAGCGTAGTTCGAAGGAACTCATCAAGAAGTACTTATGTACAGTAGACACGAGGTTCAATTTTTGCGAAACAGCACTGAGCCCAGACGAAGCTCCAAGTGAATTACTAGTGGTCGAAATTCCAGTTGTTGGTGGTGGTGTTGATGCTGATAATGCAGTTGTTGTTGTTGTTGTTGTTGTAGCAGTAGATGTT
>JAHLWZ010000321.1:1168-25628 GCA_020536535.1 Pelomyxa schiedti | reverse complement strand
CAGGTCCAGCACCCTGAGGCTCCCAGCAACAGATACCAGATCCCCAGGCCCAACCCTCTCCACTGCGTTCTCATACAGATCCAGCCGCTCCAACTGCACCAATTGCTGCCTCTGGCTCTGGCTCTGGCTCTGGGCCCCGCCGTCACCAACACCACCGGGACCAATTGGGGCAATTGGCCACTCCCTGGCCACGAAGCCGAGGTCGGGGCCGACGGCGTTGGCGCGGAGCACCAGGGTCCGCAGGTCGCGGAGGTGGGACAAGTTGGCGGGCTGGCCGCGCAGCCCCGCGTGGGTGAGGTCGACGTCGACGAGGGAGGCCAGAAGCGGGGGGTCGCTGGGGATCGCGAGGACGCGCACGTGGGTGAGGTCCAGGCTCCTGCCGTCGTCCGAGTACCACGCCCCCACGTCGACCACTCGTTCCTCCTCTTCCTCCTCGGCCTCCTCCCGGTCCCCCTTTGGGGCGTCACCGCCCTTGTCCATCGTCTGTAATCAAAAACTGATCTCGTAAGGCCATCAACGGCTCAACGCTTCGATCGTGCGTGTACGGTGCACTGCATTGTAGGCCCAGAGATCACCACCGATCCCCGTCGCCTCTCCCAAGCGTCGACGTCGAGTCACCCCGCCCACAACAGAGTCCTCGTCCCCTGTCGTGGGTGGCGTAGCCGACCGCCCCTTGCCACTTCGACTTCCATTACAGCGAAATGTGGTCACATCGACACCTGCCGATCCATGCACCAACGAAGTGTTCTCCAAAGAAAAGGCCAAGGAAAACTGAGTTCAAGTGTGGAGAGACCCAAAAAAACCCCTGCAATGAAAAAGGCAATAACAACAGTCAAAAGTGCCTGTGGACAGTAGTGGCAAGGACACAAATACATCATAGGGCGAAGACGCAGGTTCGGCAGGTAATGAGGAACAAAGATCAGCAGGGAGGACCAAGGATCAACAGGCAGTGACGATCACAGTTCGCCAGAAGCCACTGTGATACTGATGATTGAACTTCTGCAGTATCTGATCCTTACTTCAATGACGAATCTGATGCGGTCTACCCTTGATGACCAAATGAGACCTTGCAGAAAATACAGCTAAAACTCCGAACTGCCAAGTTGATAGAAAAACTGGATGCCCTGCACGTGCAAATTTCCGACTTACCACCCAGCAGCACTAATCACTATGTAGTTCGTAGTGGGATAAGATATTTGTTCATATTTCCGAATTGATGAATTCCGCCTGGTGTTCCCCTCCAGGGTTTTCCGTTCAGAAGAAAACAAAAAGAGAAATATTTCTTCATCGGTGGGGATGAGCGCAGTGGCCAACAGTCGTGTGCGGTTCCTGGTTTCCCTGCGCACCCAACTTGGGGAGACCCACTTCGCGGACATACGGGACCGCCTCGTTGCGTCGGCGGCTACACCCGAGGACGCGGCGACGATGGAGGCGGCGCTTGCCTCGGCGCCGGTGCCCCCTACGCCGATGGGAGCGTTCAACGACTTCTCGGCGGCGAGCACGCTCGTCGTTATGCCTCCCCCGGCTCTGTGGAAGCCAATTGGTAAATTACATTACCCCCAATTGCCCTAATTTTAATTTAATTTTAAAATTTGAATTACAATTAGCCTTTCTATGTTACACCTAAAATTAGTAATAATGTTTACCTCTTTTGCTATGTATTTTTTTTTTTTTTAACCCCATTTGCTTCTTTGAACAATAGTGGATATTAAGAAGAACCACATGAACCCAAAGATTAAACGGCCACCATATCCTCACGTTACGTTGCTGGCTCCGTTTGTACCTTATGGGAGAGTTGGCCCAGCAGCCGATATTCTCCGGGCACACATGTCGAGGATACAGCCGTTCAAGGTTAAAATAGATGAGATAAAACTGTTCAACAATAAGGGTTCCAGCACCATGTTCCTGGTTGGCTTCCCCCAGAATGTCCATTTAGCCTAATTTCAGAAACAGGACCCCATCACTGATCCACCCGGCCAACTTGATGTGCTTTTCAAGATATGCTCAGAGGCGTTCCCCGATTGGCATGGAACTCCTTTTGAGCCTCACATCGGCATTGGTTATTTCAAGTGTGATATCAGAATGTTCTATTTCCTTTCCCCAAATCTAACACTATCCAGGGAAAAAGCAGAAGCCGAGGCACTAGCCAAAAAATACCAAGACGCTTGGGTGCCAATGGAATTTATGGTTCAAGAGATTTATATTAACACAAGAGTTGCCGGTAATTTTCCGTTCTCTCATATTCCCCCCAACAACCTAATCAACAACAACAGAGGATACACCATGGGAAGTACGTCGTGTTATACCACTGGGCACAACAAAGACAACTCCCCACTTTGAAGAAAAGCCAGAAACACCCTGACATTATCATTTCAAAATGTGCAGCCGAAAAATAATGCAACTAGTTTCAGAGATATCACCGTTTAAGGTTTTTTTTTAACTTCGCGTGCAGCACAACGAAGATGTTCTTAAGAAGATTCGCAGAGGGACATAGCCCCCACCACGTGGCAGCCTTTAACTTTTGCTGTAGTTTTCAGAATTGATTGAGGCATATTTTTTCGATGAAGCAGGAAAAAAACACCAGCAGCAGGGGGAACAACATCATCGAGATGCGGCCAACGACGACGTCGAGCGGGGCGCGGCGGCACGGGGACGCGGCGGGGGCGGGGTGTTCGCGCCGGTACGTGGCGCTGGTGGTGCTGTCGGCCGTGCTGTTCGTGGTGGTGTTCATGTCGCTGGTTGGTCCCGCGGCGTCGGCCCGCACGTTCTTCACGTCGGGTGGCCCCGGCGGGGCCGGAGCGGGAGGCGGGGGCGGCAGGAGGGGGGGGCCCGCAGCCGAGCGGCGGCGGCGGGGGGAGCAGGACAAAGTATTATGACGTGCTGGGAGTGAAGCCCGACGCCACAGAGGCTGAGATCAAAAAGGCGTATCGGCAACTCGTTCCAACGTACGTGTGTGTGTCTGGTGCGACTGATGGGGCGGGGTTTTTGCTTTTTTCCCGTTCTTCTTCTTCTTTCTATTTATGTGTGCTTTGAGTTGACACTTTGACAAGTGCGCGGATGGCATGTCAATTTTTAATGGTTATGTTTTAGGCACCATCCTGACAAGGGAGGGGACCCTGAAAAGTTCCAAGAGATTTCTAATGGTAACAGCAACCTGACTTTTTTTTTTAGCCAAAGGATCAATATAATATATAGCGTATGAAATTCTCTCGGACCCTGACCAAAGACGATTGTACGACCAATACGGAGAAGAAGGGCTCTCTGGTCACCAATTCCAAAATCCTTTTGATATTTTCTCTGGGTATATCTGAATTCCTCATCTCATTACTGGGAACTCAATGCACCTTTAGTTTTAACTTCAATTTCGATGGCGGATCTAGTGAGGCATCTTTTTACTCCCTCTAATATATTAACTTTGTTTAGTGCAACAACAAGAGCAGAAAATGCCAACTCAAGAAATTGAGCTGGAAGTTACACTGCAAGACTTGTATGAAGGAAGAACTTTCCGGGTTTGTTCCCAACACCCACTTCCTCTGTCTAATGTCTATAGATTGTACACCGAAAACAGGTCCTATGCCACCAATGCGAGGGCACTGGTGCGGCGGATCCCTATTCCGTACACAAGTGTACTGCCTGTGGAGGTACAGGAGTACGAAAGCAGGTCATCCAGCTTGCTCCTGGATTCATTCAGCAGAGTCAGACTACGTGTGTAGCTTTAATATTACTAGTGATCCAACATAAAACTTAGATGCGACCAATGTGGAGGAAAAGGCAAGGTGCACACAGGGGGTACTTGTCCTCACTGTCATGGCACTAAAGTGGAAACGGACGAAACTCCAATGACCGTGGTAGTGGAAAAGGGAATGAAGGATGGTGACACAATCCTTTTTGAAGATGCTGGTGATGAAAAACCTGATACCTTACCTGGGGATGTTAAGTACTGAGCAGCTTCTTCTTCTATGTTTATTTATATGCGACCACAGGTTCATTGTGAAAACTTTGGATCACAACAAATTTACTAGAGAAGGCGACAACCTGCGGTACTCAATGACTATCTCACTCCTTGAGGCAAGCATTTCCCTACCACCCAGCAGTTTCTTACCTTTCCTCAGTCACTGGTTGGCTTCTCCAAAGAAATAAAGCACCTTGATGGTCACAAGGTAACCGTCAAACGAGACACCGTCACCAAGCCAGGTTAGAAACCTTCCTAAAGGTTCCCAACTAAGTGCCACCATAGGATCAGTAATTGAGATTGAAGATGAAGGGATGCCCCGGAAAGGGTACTATTCCTCAGAAGACAAGGGTGATTTAATGGTTGACATCACTGTCCGGTTCCCCACAACACTCACTGAGGCACAAAAGAAAGGTTCACCACATTTATCCTGAACAACTAATCTTACACACAACATAAGGATTCCAGGAACTCCTTGGTACTTCAGCCTAGGAGGGTACAGCCTTCTAATTGCTAAATTTTTCTTTTTGGAATACAACGCACTCAGCCATAGAACTCTCTCATTTACAAAGGAAAGAAATAAAACAAGCAAACTTTGTGGCTTATTTATGCGGTATTTACTTATCATGACAAATTGGGTGGGGTTGATGTTGTGACTGTGTTCTGTGATGGCGTTGCTGTTTACATGCAGTACCGTCATACAGCACACATTGGCACATGAAAGATGAGGAGTTCATCATGAACCCCCTGAAGCGGCAGCAGCGGCTTTGAGTTTTCTGGATTGCAGAAGAATTGTGTTCTCCCAGCATTCGTGTTCGTATCTGACTTTCATATACTCTTTGTATTGCTCTTGCGAGGCTCCTTCTGGCAAAACGGCAACAGGTGGTTCCGGTGGTCCTTAAGGTGTTGTTTCGGTTAGTGTGGATGATTGCTTATTTGGGTGTGTATGTATTACATATAGTTTGGTGTAGGATGACTGGATTGGATTGTATAGGATTGGATTGTATTACCTGTCTTCTTTGCCTCGGCCATCCATCTTTTTTCTTCCTCTTCTTCTCTTTGGCGTTTAGCCATTTCCTCCGCCGATGGTTGGTACTTTACATAGCCCCCTGGTTTCTGCATAAAAAAAAGAGAATTGTAAAATTAGTTCGTATCGTTTAATAGCGTTTTGTATCGCCAAAAAAAAAAAAAAAAGGAAGAAAACAAAGAAACGCAGGTGAGGAAATAAAATAATATAACAATAGTATACCGCAGCGGGGGCAGGTGCTGCGGCCGCGCCGTCGTCTTTAGATCCACCACAGCCCATTCCTTGGATCTGGTTTTTATCGTCGAGATGCGACCGTGCCGGGCTGTTGGCGTCTGTGTTTTTTTTGTTGTTTTCTGTTGTTTCGGTTGATGATACGAGATTTCGCAGATTTCCTCTTTGAATGAACCTTCCCACAATGAGGCGCCGCGGAGCGCGATGGGCAAGGCATCTGAGATGAGTGCCAGGTGGTTCCATGGGGCTTCGCAGAAACATCGACACCACGCTCAGCGTCGTTGTTTCCAGATTGCTCCAGAGAGCAACTCTGCTCAGGGGTACCTGATATTCAGACCTACCGTGTACGCAAATGACTTGGTGGGCGCTCAGATGGTACACACCCACTTGGTGATGCAACCTCCATTTTTTGTTTGCTGGGGATTTGCCTTTGAGAACTGGAGGTGCGCACAGCTCAGGGGAAGCTCCAGGGGTTATTCTGGTTGGTTACTTCCTTGTTTTGGTTTCCCGTAAGTGCACTTCATGGAAGGGCAGTGATGGGATTTTCGTAGTTGGAATAACCCACTAATAAAATATCAAAAACGTTAATTTCAGGAACCAGTGGTGCATGTATTGTGTAACGCCCGATAACAGCATGTTGGTACGACAACAACATACGCCCGGTGTTAGATCCCGCGTTAATAGGGCCGACGAGATCTCGGCCGATCCGTCATGTCAACAGGCACCCGCGACCACTCCTACCAAAAACGACCGACGGCCGTCGCCCACGCGCGACGTAGGAAGCGACCTCACCGCGGCGCCGCCCCCGTTGACGACGACGAACGCGTCGGCGTGGCAATCGTACAAAGTGACTTTGCCTGCGCGACCGTCAGGGGCTGGCCCGAGGTTCTGCACCACACGCGGGATGTCGTCCGCTCCAACTACGACGTCGGCACATGCTACTAGTGCTCCTTCCGTTTCTGTTACTCCTTTGACTCGCGGAGGAATTGATCGCGATGATTCCCGCGGAATTGCTTTGACTGCCACTCCTTCTTCAAATTCTGAAACGCCTGGAAGTACTCGTGATTCTGGAGAGACGGAATTTGAGTGGGAGAAGGAACTACTTAGTATGGCCAACTTTGGGGAGGAAGGTACTCGGGCCACGCACTCCGCATCGGACATCAGGGAGAGTGCTAGTGTTGGAGAGATATTCGACGCAGTACGAGCTATTGACAGTACTTTGGGGGACTTGTTCTCAAAGGAAAAACTTGACGCGAACCTCACTCCTACCCCGATTCAAGTAAAAGTTGACGAAACAAAGAGGATGGCCGTGACCGAAGAAATTATATCTGTGGAGCGGCGTTATATCGCTGTTCTTCGAGAGGGTTTGACTGTACTTTACTTTATACATTGTTCTCTCTGATTCCGTTAAAGCAACTACTGAAAGTCCTTTTGTCTGAAGAAACCAAGGGAATTAGTTCAGCCACTAATGAAGGAGTTAGAAATGACAAGAAGCAGGTCCTCAAGGACATAGAGAAAATTGCTGCGGTCCATGAGGAGTAAATTTTCCCTTCATTATTTACAATGAGTAACATCCAGCAGATTTATAAATGACATATCACAACATGTCAGCGATGCAATGATTGGAGAATATCTCCTAAACAAGGTTTTTATAACCTTGCACTCCCATCCTTTCTCAGACTTGTTTTTAGACGGAATCGTGGCCAGCTCTGTATAGCCTTTACGTTACAAGAAGTTTTGTTTTAACTATGGATGTCAACACCGACCCTAGGCTGGTAACCTTTCAAATTTTAGTTCCACTCTAATGCACATAGACCGATGGGCCTGTTCAAGAAAACTTCTTTCAAGAGCCGATAACCCATCTTTATAAATGTATGGTTCCACTGTCAGAAATTTCAAGTTTACGTATTACCTAGTTTGTGACCTGATCTCCCTACTTTTGCATCGAACACCAAAAGAACACCCAGATTACATGCCAACTAGTACTCTTTTAATGCGGTCTTTAATTATTGCGGATCGTACCACAACTACCCGGGTGGCACACTTCATCGGGAAGTATTCCGGGCCAGCACTCACTCATGCAATAGCGGAATCTTCTTCACCAACCCTGACTTCAGGAGCTGTACCTGAGGTGGCACAAACCCTGTTTAGATATGGCCCGGTTCAGGTCAACAACAAAAACCAACACATGTTCTTGTTCGATCATACCCTCATCATCACCACTCCCAAGACAAAGAAATCTTTCTTGTCTAGCACTAAAGGCCCTCAGCAACCCTCATTAAGTATCTCTGTAACAAAATCACGTATTACTCTTTCTGGGACAGGCATTGGTGCTGGGGTGTTTCCATCACCACCTCTTCTCGCCCCTAAACGATCCTCCAAATCAAGTGCTACTACAACTTCCTCCTCTGAAGAGTCGAAACCAGGAGATGATCTTGTCTCAAGCACCATGTTTTCAACTCATCTCCCACCGACTCCAGCCTCTCTCGCAGCAGGCTTTTCTTCGGGAAGCGGTGTCACCTTTCAGTTTGTGCGTGCAGTTGAACTCTTTAGGTGCGCATTAGATGTTGGCTCTGGGGCAAGCACTTGTTCCTTTACCCTTGTTTGCCCTGCTGGAAGGCTTGTGGTAGCAACTTCAACCCCTAGTGACCGGGATGCCTGGATATGCGATCTGAGGAAGCTAATTGCAAGTGCAATCGAAGATGAACTTCATGAATCGGAAAAAAAACAGGTAACATACAAAGTATAAAATAGTTCTCATATCTTTTCAGGATAAGACACTACTGCAAAGGAAGCGCGAGGAATACGCTCAAATAGAGTTACAGAGAAAAGCAGTGATGAAAAAAATAGCGCAGGCAGAAACAGAGTACCTTGTGGCACTACATGAGCTCCACGATGTTGTACTCATTTACGTGCACTTTCCAAGATTTAAACTTATTGCAGGGTCTGCGTATTGTAACAGAGAAGTTGCTATTGAGTGACAGTATCACTGTACTTCAGAACCAGCTTAAGCCTTTAGAGCAGCTTTACACAGATGCAACAAGAATTCTCCAATTACATGAAGAGTATGTCATGCATATTAACATTCCGGCAAAATGACATTTATCTAGTATTCACACCCTTTTGACTCGCCGTGAATCTGAATGGGAAATCAAGACAACACTCTGTGATATATTCACCGAATATGTAGTCTCAATAGCAAATGAATTGAACTTAAATGTTCTGTTACAGCTTCCCATATTTCAAGAGCACTACATGACCTATGTCACCAAATTCAGTGAAAAAATGCATATCCTCAGTGAATTGATTTCTTCCTGTCCAGTAAGTACATCTCAAGCACTTTTCTCTTCATCTCACTCCTTCAGGGTGTTTCCCCCGAAAAATTAAAACAGCAGCTACTACAGCCGGTTCACCGTCTTGCCCAATACCGAACCGACTGCCAGGTTCCCTATAACCCCCTCCCTCTCCCACACCTCCCTCCTAATACCCAACCGCCAACAGGAAATGGTCTCGATAACGCCTCCCACCCACTACGACCACGGCCGGCTCTCGGACGTCACACTCAAGCTGCAGCAACTCTCCACCACCATAATCCTCACAGCCAGCACATACTCCAAACCCACCGCCACCACTACCGCCACGCCATCCCAATCACCCACACCGGCTTCCACATCAGCAACACCAACAGAACCGCCGTCATCATCATCACCGCCAACAACAACAACAACAACCACAACGGCGCCGGGGTCACCGGCCCCACCCACGCACTACGCCAGGACTACGCTCAGCGCCGCGGTCGCCCGCAAATTCACGCTACTGTCACCAGCACCACCCACAACATTAACCATAACACCCACCCTGCACCCATCAACAAAAGCCAAAGCAACCACCACCATAAGCAGCCACCAGCGTGTCCTCGCGTCCCGGGCCAACCACGGACTGGCTTGACCCTCCAGGACTGAGTGAGGAGGCGATTCCAACTCAACGAATAATTTTTGGTGTAACAATACAATAATAACTACATGCTTTGCCTGAACTCCTCCTGTAACCTGTCAAAACAGTGTGGTTTTTTTTCGCAAAAAACAGGCGAAAGAGCGAAGGTGCGGGAATTAATAAGCAGAGCAGCGAAGAGGAGATGCGACTGCATAGTTGTTTGTGCATATTAGTGTCATTGTCGGTGCTATTGCAGGTGGTTGCGGGTTCACCGTACTACAACCGCGATGGCGACAGCGGCGCGAAGTCTATCGCCGCCGCGCAACGCGCAACGAATAATAACCTTAGAGGTACCTACGACTGTTCCGAGGATGCAGTGAACCTTTGCCTGGCTCAGTATGACGACTGCATTTCCTGTGTGTCTCCGCTCTTCCTTTGTTCTTGGTAGGGGTGACTTTAGCATCACCAATGAAACCACTGCTTCCAGCACTCTACCTTGGTTGCCTTTGTGTGAACTCGTATGGCGACTGCCTTAAAAATGCCGAGTGCTCGAACAAATCTGCTGATTGTTGGCAAACTTATTACACATACTGCCAGCATTACGGGTGCGACTGTGACGATTCCACATGGAACACCGAGCTCATCCTGTTATTTTCGGTCGTGCTCATTCATACTGCCTGCCACTAATGATTTGCAGATACTTCTGACTACCATATGTTTCGTTGCCGTGTGGTTTATCGTTGTATATTTTGTTCGTCGGCGTATGGTACAACACCGAACCCACGAAACTGAGAGATTGTTGACCTACAGCGGGTACTACACTGCATCCCACAGCCCAGAACCGCCACTCTTAGTTCCTGAAATACCCGACAACAGCCAAGAATTAGAGAGTACAAAAAAAGGAGGTATAAGTAACGCCAAATACCCACTTCAACACTCAACCCTTTGATAGGTGAGAATGAGAAAGAAAACGCGGAAGGCTCAGTAACTAGTGAGGCAACTGATGCGGAGCCGGGTTCCTCAGGCCCGCCTTCAACAGCGTCCAAGGAACCAACTCCAACATCCGACTTACAGGGACTATGCAAGATATGCATGGTTAACAAACTGGACACAGTGTTCGTGCCTTGTGGCCACCGCCTGTGCTGTGTAGAATGTTCGCAGAGACTACATACCTGTGCCCTTTGCCGCAAAGAAATCACACTGGTTGTCAAGACCTATGACGTGTAGGATAACTACAACAACAAGACCTGTACATACAAACCCAACACCCACCCAACTGGCTACAATAGTAATACTAACAACAACAAAATGAGCAAGGAAATTCCTATGTAGTTTTTCTATTTAGAATTTATGGAGAGGGGAAGTCAGAGCAGGGAGTTGAGGGCACTGAGGCATTCAAAGCACCCTTTCTTCGCGAGTAGCTCCATCACCGTCAGTCCATCCTTCTCCCTCCTTTGTCCCACGAGTGTCCCCAAGCCGTTCGCCTGGTCCTCTGTTGCTTCTGTTGTAGTTGTTGCTGCAGTGGTTGTTGTATGTGCGGATTTCGATGTAGTAGGAGAAGGCGATGCCGAAGCCAGCAAGGAAGCCACGGCCCTGATGACGAGTGGGCTGCGATACAGGCACGCGGCCCACAGCAGGCTGGGGCACCGCTTGGCCGTGGGGGATTCCGCCGAAGCCGGCGACAGCAGCAGAGCCGGGGGAACGGCGGAAGCCACCGCGGCAAGGGTGTCTATGCGGTGCTGGGCGAATTTCGTGAACGCGAAGTAGATGGAATCGGGGGCCGACCCTTGTGCGTTGTGGTCGTCGAGCTTCCGGTCCAGGAATAGGACTATGAGGTCATCTACCTGTGTGAATAGTGAGGCGAAATGGGAAACGGAAGCCGCGGGGAGTTGAGAATTGCGAGGGTTGTGCTTGGGGGTGGTGGGGGAATTTAGATGTGGTAAGATTGGTGGGAGATACTCACTGTCACTTGGGCACCGGCGGCAATTAGTGCTAATGCCGCTTCGCGTTGGAGCTGGCAGTCGTTATCACTTACGGCACATGCAAGGACAGCTCGGAATGGTGTTTCTTGGTGGTAGGGTTCTTTCCTGTTTGGGTTCCAACCTTGGGAAAGCAGGGCCTTCAGAATGGGAAGCCTGAGTCCGGAAGCCATGTCATGTACGAGAGAGTAGTCGTACTCCTCTTCTTCTGATCCTTCTTCAGGTAGAGGGGGCTGTTCCAGAGGGTGTTCAAGCATATGTTTCCCAATAGCGGCTTCTAGCTCTCGAGACTTCGAGGAGAAATAATCAACGCCGTACTCTGCACTCAGAACAGCACCTAATGATACAAGTAATCTGTACATCTCGTCGGAGGTGGCATTCAAAAGTATTCCAGCTGGAAGCCTTCCCGCATTGAGTTTAGCAACTTTCTCTACCACCCACAAGAGATCCAGTCCTACAGCAGCAGTTATGATCTTATTTGCTGCCTCTTCCTTTTGTTCAATGGCCAGCGATCCAAATAGATCATCAATGAGAGGTTCTATCACCTCCCTTGGGGGTCGATATCCAGATGCAGCACCGATGCCCACAGTAACAGTTTCGGGGTTAATTGTGGCTCCTAAGCTCTTGGCATAGCTTATTTTTTCGAGGTGCACCGGGACAGGATTTTCGACCACAAGTGCGCCTCGAAGTAAGTCCTGAATCAGTTCCTGCGTGAGTTGAGATGGATTGGCCCGTGCAACGCAAGCCCTAAGGGGTTCCGTGGTGCGGTAGTACATGTAGAGACTTATCAAATTGCCCCAATCGGTGTCAGGGGGAGCCGCGTCAAGATAGCGCTTCATTTCTGCCATGTTAATGGAATTCTCCAGGGGAAAGCGTCGCTTTATAATTTCACACCATGGTATGGGGAACTCGTGTTCACCTTTGATCCTCATCGCTTCATCAAAATCACCTCGCTCGAGCATTGTTTGGGTTACGTAGGGTGTGTCATAGTTCTTGGATTTGGCAGGGTCGTACTCAAAACCTCTGGATTTGAACAGGTTCCAGACCTCTGTGCCCCGCGATGCAACTTCGCCCATGTCCGGAAATGGGAATCCCTTATCAATGAGAAGAGAAATCAACTTTTCGTTTTGACTCCTAGTTTTGGAGTAAATCAGCTTGTGGGAGCAATTGCGAACTTACCGAAACAAATCGTAATAGTTGAAGTCTTCTGGCTTAATAACTTCGGCACCAGCATTCAATGCGATAGTTATAGTATCCACATTGGTGGTGCAGTATAGGCCGCGCCTGAATAACTCGGCAGGGGTGCACAATGAGTTGTCCAGAAGAAATTTAGCTGCGGGTCCAAAATTTGTTGCCCAATTGAAAACTGACGTTTTGAAACTTTCCCTGTGGTCTGGATTTTCTAGTCGCTTCAGTGTTTGTTCAAGGAGCTCAAAAGTCTTGCCGATTGGTGTTGTGGAAAATATTACCCCCAGGGTACCCCATAAGGACTCTACAAAAAGCTTTGTGAGATCCACCTGTGAGCGTGATTAACCCTACTCCATGTGAACAAAAGGTACCTTCTCCAAGTTGAATTTCGGATGGGATAGAAACACTTTAGTCAAGTCATCACTGTAAGCTTTGGAGTAAATGAATGGTTGAGTTTCCTCACCCTCAACTCCATTTGGATCAGCCCCTGCATCGAAAAGCAATTTCATAACATCAACCACCTGAAAGTTGTAAGAACAGTAGATGCATGTGGCGACAAATACCTCCCTCTCACGGTACTGGCATGCCGCAAGAGAAATTATGGATTTTCCCTCATACAAACACGAAAATGTATCAGTAATCCCTTGTTAGAATTATTTCAAACAATAACGGAAACTCTCTTTGCGTAGTAAATATAAACACATAGAGCATAGGTGAAGTTTATGTCAGAGTTTTTGACAATTTATTCATTTATCATTTATTGTACTCAAAGCAATATATATATATTCTCTACAGGTACAATTATCCCTCTCCGTTGTTTTTACCGGGTAAATTGAGCAGAATTTTGAGGCAGGGGATCCAGGGGGGCCTGATTGCTGTCATTCCCATCATGCAGCCTATGCGATATCCCCGCCTACGGGGTCTACCGTGCGCAAGTGCTCGATGCAGTATCATGCGGTCCCGCTCGAACGACCCGCGGGCAAGTTGCTCAACTCCCATAATGTCGCCTCGGCGGAAGCACTTCATGAACTTGATGGTGATGGAGTGGGGGTTGTTGGCTCGGTCATTGCTTCTAACTGACAGGGAACCAACACGCACGCTTGTTTTTCTTGACGTTTTTGTTGGTTCGAAAACCGAAAAAACGGTTTGTGGAACTTCAAACTTCATTCAAGTCATGAGAATTTAAGCGGTGAGGAAGTCGAGAATAACGAGAGACTCATTAGAGAATGGACTCAAGATTAATCCATACGTAGTGGCTTTCTTCTGGAGGGAAGGTGATTGTGAGGACGACGAGGCCAGAGTCAGGGTCTAACACTTGGATACAGGCACCTTTCACAACAAACAGGAACCCTGAGCCAGCCAGCACTTGCCTGCACTCTGGAAAACTCACTGTTTTGAGTGGCCTTTCTGTGTTGTTGCAGTCCCAAAGCTCACACAACGAGCTTGATTCCTGCGCCACCCAATAGGCAGCCTGGTTCAGCTGTGTTACGTAAGTCCTGCCAGTTTTAGGCATTGCGGTGTGTCTGATAACATGTGTGACTTCACTTGTTGAGGCGTCCACTTGCAAGATGTCACATCCCTCTGGGAGTGGAAAAACAAAGGCAGCAGAGCCGTCTCGTTTCCTCAACAACAGTGGCCTTCGAAACCCCTCAGAAGTGGGAAGCGAGAGAACCAATTTTGGGTCAGTGATTGCTGCTGAACTCACAAATGTGAGGCTCTTTGTTTGAAACGTCGTCTCTAAGTTTACAACAGAAAGTATCAGGTTGAGAACTCCTTGACACTCTTCTTGCTGCCGAGTTCCAACCAGAACAAGCTCATTTCTGGAGCACTTTGGGAACAGCAATTCCAGAAAGGAGAACCCTTCAGGGAGCGGCACCTGCACCCTCCCACTTGATGCAGAATCCAAGTCACCACCAGACCCGCCGGCATCGCCATCACCACACAACCTCACGATACTCACAGTTCTCGCTTTCCCAGGTTCATAAGCCACGGCCCAGTCCATCCACCTGCTGACACACACCCAGCTCAACACGCCGTCGCCGCCCCTGCCCCCACACATCCTCTCCTTGAACCCAATTGGCCTCCCCTTGCCCTTCACACCCAGTTGTGCTATGCAGTACTCGCCATCAGTGGGGTAGAACTCCAGAAGGTGTGTCGGGGAGCACGGCACCCGCCAGTTTCTTGTCCCAGGATCCGAGACATAGACGCGGTGGACGCGCGGGCCCCCGCCGGCGACGCCGAGCAGCGCGCGGGACACCGTGGCCGAGACCACAGTCGCGCTGTCGGCGCACCCAGCCGCGACAAAGACGGCGAAGGAGGCAGGGTCGAGGAAGCGGCGGAGGAAGGAGCGGGAGGGCGAGGAGAACGGGGAGCCGGGGAGCCACAGCGCCCGCGCAGGGCTGCGCGCCCCGCACCGTGCGTGCGACGACGTGGCCAGAGCTGCGAGCTGCCCGCGGGCGCACATGGATGGCGCGCACTTCAGAGTGGAACAACGCCCCGAACTGAGCCCCATTGCTTTGGGTAGCTTGTTTGCTGAAAATTTAATTTGTAGTACCCAAACCCGCCGCGCCGTGAATGACACCTGAGGTAGAGCTCTAGTTTCTGAAGGCAAACACACTCGCTGCAGATAGGATTTCTCACGACAACATCGCTGAACAACTTTTCCGTAAATCGTCACGCAAGCGTTGTTGCAGTTATTATTCGTAACTTGTTGCACCAACTGTGTTATAGGGACACACGTCAGACACAGAACATTGGTTTGGCATCGGGAGGCAAAACAAACGTTTATTTTTTACCAGGTACTGATTGTAGTAATTACATTGATGAGTTGCTTATGATGTCTACAGAATGTTGCATCCACCTCTTCTGTTCTTTTGCTTTGGCCTGGGGTTCATGGCATCAATCTGCCTGATGAGGTCCAGGAATATCCTGTGAACATTTGTCATTGTCCTCGCACTGGCCTCGAGGAACACCACGCCGGAACCCCAGTGTGTTGCCAGTGCGTGTCCGTCCTCAGTCGTCACAACCCTTTGCTCAGTCAGGTCACACTTGTTCCCCACTAGGACCAGCGGGACGCTGGCTGAATCCTTGACGCGGAGTATCTGGTCGTGCATGTCCGGTATGTCCCTGAATGTGCTGATGGAAATCACACTGTAAACTAGGACGAAGCCGTGGCCATTCTTCATGTACAGGTCACGCATCGCGGTGAAGTTCTCAGTCCCGGCAGTGTCAAGGATTTCAAGAACACAGGCTTTTCCATCCACATCGATTTGCTTCCTCTGTTGGGGAAATAGGTTAGTTCGAAATACGCTGATGATACACAAATAAATATAATAAAAAATCACACACTCACTCACACATACATAAGCATCTTCGATTGTTGGGTCATATTTCTCCAAGAAGATTCCTTGGACAAACTGCACGGTGAGTGATGATTTGCCCACACCGCCAGAGCCAAGCACAACCAGTTTGTATACATTCTCGCTGCTTGTTGTGGTTGTTCCTTTTGTTGTTGACATTTCAATGTCTGTCTTGTTGTTGAGTTGTTTTGTTTTGTTGTTTTTTTTATTTGTTGTGATTTCTTTCCCTTTTCTTTTGCCTACATAATAACATTTGGTGTTTTTCTCTCGTTTTCTGTTTTTGCGCAGGCGTACGCGGTTCTTTGAAATAGGTTTCAAATAACCAGGTTTGGTAATCAACTTCACCGAAGACAATCAATCTTGATCGAGGTTAAAATAAGTGAGATCAAACCACTTTTAGAATCCAGAGGGAGTCCTTGTAATCTTGAGGGAAGGTGATTGTGAGAACAACGAAACCAGAGTTAGGATCCAAGACTTTAAGCTGGGCACCTTGCAACACAAACAAGAACCCTGAGCCAGCCATCACCTGCTTGCTTTTGGGAAACCTCAGTGTTTTGAGTGGCCTTTGTGTGTTGTTGCAGTCCCAAAGCTCACACAACGGGTTGGAGTATTGTGCAATGCAAAATACTGACTGGCTCACCTGCGTAAGGCAAATCACATCAATTCCAGGGCTCAGTACCCGGCGCCTGTCCAGGAGTGTGTGTTTACCTGTTGATGAATCCACATGCAGGAAGAAACACAGTGGCAGTGGAAAAACAAAGGCAGCAGAGCCGTCTTGTTTCCTCAGCAGCAGGGGGTTTCTAAACCAATCCTCACTTTCACATAGAAGGTTGGGAACCAAGTAGTCATCAGTGATAGTTGTCGAGGTTGTTACTTTCAGGCTCTTTGTTTGAAATGTCCTCTTCAAGTCAACAACAGCAAGTAGCAGGTCAATAATTTCTTTGTTACTCTCTTCTTGTGGCGGCGTTCCAACCAGCACAATCTCATCCCTGGAGCACTCGGCGAACAGCAATTCCCTCAGGAAAAACCTTTCAGGGAGAGACACCTGAACCCTCCTCGACGAAGAATCCAAGTCACAACCAACCCCACCGCCGTCACTGTCACCGCCACCACGCAATCTCACTATAATCACAGTTGCTTGTTCTGGGTCGTAAGCCACTGCCCAGTCCATCCACTTGCTCACACGCGCACCGTTCAACACACCCTCATGGCCCCCATCCTTGAACCCAATCGACCTTCTTCCCGTCGTTCCCATAACTCCAAGTGGTCTCACGTTGTACTCGCCTTCCCGCACCTTCGGGTATTCCAAAATGTGTGTCGGCGAGCAGGCAACCCATTGGCATTCACTGCCACAATCAATTTCCTTCACCAGGCAGGAGGCGTCGGGGCCACGGCCCGCCGGCGCCCCATCGACCCCGAGCAGCGCGCGGGACACCGAGAACGACAGCACCTTGGCCGAAGGGTGGGGTGCGTTCACCAAGACGGCGAAGGAGGCAGAGCCGAGGAAGCGGCGGAGGAAGGAGCGGGAGGGCGACGCGAACGGGGAGCCGGGGAGCCACAGGGCCCGCGCCGGGCTGCGCGCCCCGCACCGTGCGTGCGACGACGTGGCAAGCGCTGCGAGTTGACTGCGTGTGGTGAGGGCAGGAACAGACCGCAACGTTGTTGCTGTTGTTGTGGTTGTTGGGGCGGGGCGTTCGCCCCAACTCCCTGAGATTCCCATCAGACGGTTTTATCAGAAAGGGGTTCACAACGAAAATCAATCATTCTGAAATTGAGTTGATCACTCTTTGCTGTTTGTTCCTGGAGATCTGTGGGTTGAGGTTGAACGATGAGGCTGGAAAGAATCACCCAACCTGGAACGGGACTCAGGACTCTGATCTCCTAGCACACACAATACTCTATCACTGATGTCAGGGGAGAAGTGCACCCTGCAGGACCACGAACTGTTCATACAAAAGGGAAATGAGCTTACTGTCAAGGAACCACTCACAGGGTGCATGAAACAACTTCGTGTGACCTTGCTGGCAGCACTGCACGAAGTTGGTCACCCTGATGTTGTATCGATTTTTAGTGTTTTATCTATTTATCTTAGAACGTACCTTGATTGGGGGGAGCAGCCCAGCAGATTGATGGGGCCAGCTCTTGATGAGAATTGTCAAAGAATGGAGTCCCTCTCAATAATCCAGAGTTTCTTGTCTGGAGGGAAGGTGATTGTGATTACAATGAGGCCAGAGTCAGGATCCAACACTTGAATCTGGGCACCTTTCACAACAAAAAGGAACCCTGAGCCACAAATAACCTGCCAGCATCCTGGAAAACTCACTGTTTTGAATGGTGTTTCTGTGTTGTTGCACTCCCAAAACTCGCACATCAAGTTGAGTTGGGAAAAAAGGGCACAAAAAACGGACTTGTTGAGCTGGCTAACACAATGGCTAGCAGCATTCATTTCAGTACTTCTCAGATGTGTCAAGTGGCCTGTTGATGAATCCACTTGGAGGAGGTCCACCCACGGGAATAACAACACAAAAGCAGTGGAACCATCTTGTTTCCTCAATAATAGCGTGTACCCGCGATCCTCCATCATAAATCTGCACTTAATTTCAGGTTCAGTGATCAAAACGGAACTGCTCTGGCAGATTCACTTGCACTCGCCTTGGTGATGGTGGAGTGGCACAAGGGCCATTGCAGGACTCATCAGGAGATATCTTCACAATGACCAGAGAGTCCAGCTCCCTGTTCGTAGCCACAGCCCAATCCATCCACCTGCTCACAACCCCCCAGCTCCCAACATCCTCACCAAACCCAATGCTCCTTCCCATAACTGGCGCACGGTAGCGCACTTTGAACCACAGGAAAATTGCTCTGTAAAACACAAAGTGCGCCGACCATTTTTTGGGTCGGCGCAGTTTCGAAGTGTACCACTGGCGCACTTCGGGTCACGTGAAAAGTCCTCTTCCAAAACTCAAAGTGCGCCGCGGCGCACTTGTCGACAAGTAATTCGGTGATTCGTGCCGATGAAAATGGTCATCGTTCTTGGCCCGACAGCAACCGTTTGGCACAAAAACCACCAGACTGGAGACCCCTTTGCACAACACACCCAACCACACCACTCACTGCGCGTTGTGACCACACAACAGCAAGAACCACATCGATTTTTTTTTGGATACAAATCGATTTTTTGATGGGTCTTGTTCTCGGTCTGGTGTTGGTTCCCACTGTTGGCAGTGGTGTCATTGTACGCCCCATAACAATGGGTACATATTCCCGTTGTTGGTGCGTTGTTCGGTTGCTGTGGGAGGGAGAACCAGCCCTCTTCCCGAATTCGGCTCAGTTCACATTCACAGAACTAGCTGTAGCACGACGAACGCTCTGTCTGATTCTCAAGAGTTAATGCAGGCTTGATGGAATTAAGGCAGTGACACAGAACACACTAATGTGGACTGCAGTGGTGATTGACTGAGTGAGAATTGAACAACAGCGTGGCTTCTGTTGGCTCAAGAATCCCACAGAGGAAGAAACGAATGGGTGTGAGAGAAAAAAGAATTCTCTTAAAAAAGGGAGTGGGAAAATCTCCCAAGCAAGAGAACCTTGTACTCTCTTTCGTTTTTTTCCCTCTGTGATATTTTCTTTCCAAACAGATTAACTGGAATAAGGAAGGTGTTGTTTCCTAAATGTGGCCTTAAAGCTAACCACATCAACCAAATTCATTCTTTTTGTGTAAAACATTCATAGTATTTGCTCTGTCCCTAGAATGTAAAACTTGAGTCCAGAGTCCAACTCAAATTGTGGGAAGTGTTGGTTGTGACTGAGAAGCCACTGAGACTTTGAGTGGCCACCCTCGGCAGTGAGAATCCACTAAACACAGCCTGGTTAACTTTGGGCGCACCTTGGACCACAGGGTTTTGACTGAAACACAAAGTGCGCCACTTGGGTTCCTAGTGGCGCACTTCTGGACACTGTATTTTACAGCAGGATTTGTGTTGGGGTGGAAAAAATTCACTCAAACTGTGTGTCTATTGCTGGGAACTGAAGGTTCTCTTGTGTGTTACCTCACAGGAACCCAAGATTACACTGTCCACACTGTGTTCAGTGAAATCAGAAATCAAACAGATCAAGAGTATTGATGACCATCCTTAATTTCCTCCAGGAACACACCCCAGCAGCAGGAGGTTTCCACTTGTTACAGGCATGACACACACACCGCTGCCAACAGTTGAGAAAGATGGGTGGGGTGGTGTCATTCCTGCAATTTCGGCTCCCTGGGAGACTCCATGGCATAGATAGGGATGGATGAGATCCAGAATCAGAGACATCACCCTCACCCACCAGAGACATCACCCCCAACCAATTGCCTCCCCTCCCCCTCACCAAACACCCAGCACGCAACCGAAATTGACACGGTGAGTGAACGACAGTCAGCAGCACACTCACACGTTCACGTTTCCCAGCATCGGCATAGAGCAAACACAAAGTGCGCCACTCGGCGCACTTTGGGACTGACGGTTGACATGACACAAAGTGCGCCAAGTGGCACCATGGCGCACTTTGTGTCACGGTGTTGGCCCAGTCAAAAAACACAAAGTGCGCCGGTCGGTCGGCGCACTTTGTGTTCGTGGTGGTAGAATGTTGTGGTTCACCTGGAAAACAACTTTGTGTTTTCCACTTTGTGTCACGTGGTTTTTCAGAGTCGGTTCGCCAAAGTGCCCATTTGGCGCACTTTGTGTTCAATGTCCGCTCAGGCGCACTTTGAGACAATGAAACACAAAGTGCGCCAGCGTGAACCAGTTATGGTACCTTCACAACAATAGGTTTGTCCATCGAGTGGAGATGCAAATGAGCAGCTCACATCACACTTAGGTGTATGATTGTAGAAATGAGGAGAAACAACTCGTGGTGATCACCATCAACTAAAATTTCTTAAAAAAAATTAACATAAGGGGCACGAAGCACAACAAACGGTCAACAGCACTGAGTGAGAAAGTGTGAGCTCACAGAAGGTGACACTTGAGTCAGGCCAATGCACATTCAGGTTTGTGGCGCTTCTTCTTTTTAATTACACCTCCAAGTGGGTAACTATGGTCCTCAACAGGAGAAGCAGCACCTTCAAGTGCCAGGAGACCAAGGGCTGTGAGAAGTTGAGGAATGTTCCTCATGGTCTTTGCTGACACCTCAACGAATCCATCACAGTGGTTGGCTTTGGCAAACTCAAGCCCTTGTGAATACGTGACAATAGTTTCTGCTGAAGCCACACAGGCTGTTGCAGAGCTCTGTTGATTGTCAAAAAGATCTGCCTTGTTTCCACACAGAAGTAACTGTGTGAGGGTGATGAGTTTTGGTGTGGGGGTTGTCATCCACCTTTCCAACATGATTAACTTCGTGAATATCAGTGATTATCCTCGTGAGTGAATTGAGAGAAGAAAGGCAGGTGATATCATAGACAAGCAGAGTGACTACGGATCTGCCACCCAACTGAGAGGCATTGAGGAAAGGGAAAACAAAAAAAAAAAAAGGAGAAACACCACTGACTGGTACTGACCTCTTCCACTTGTGTCTGTTTTGTTTTTAAAAAGGAATAACTGTGGAATGGCATACCCCAAATGTGAAGCTTGACACTGCTGCCCCTGACAGGTGCGTTTGCACTCAACAAGCCCACACCAATCGTGGACTCTTGGAATTCGAAGAAGTTCTTCCCAATGAATCTTTGTGCAATGCATGTTTTTCCAGTTCCACTGGCACCAATCACACACACGTTGATTCCGTGCTGTGCTGCGATCCTATCACAATCAACAGACTCTGAACGTTCCGTCAGCCACTTCACACCAAATCCACCGAGCTGCAATCGAAGCGTCTTGAGTTTGCTTGAAAAACAACAAGTCCAAAGGTAAATGTTCATGAGAAATATTATAAATATAGAACTTATATTATAAGTTATTATATGTTATAGAACTTCTTATATATAAAGAACCGAGAGAGAGTGGAGCTTGGTACATTGCAGCAAACGAGTGAAACAGCTTATTCACGTGGTCGAGTGCAACCAACGTCACCAAGTCGTTGGTGTTACGAACGATGCCCTCCGCAATGCACTCGTCGATATTCACGTTTCCAACAACAACAGAACAACAACATGAACTCGTGGTGGTGATGAAGCGAGAGCCACGACCCACATTTTGAGCGGCACTACACAAAGTGGCTGGGGTTGTGGTTGTCGTGGAAGATGAACTACGCGACGACGAGGACGATGATGAAGCCAGGACAGCAAATGCTACTAATTGCAAACACTTTTTCTTCGCTGCGTACTGCGGGTGAAGGAGACAGGCCGTCGACAGTCTGGACTGTTTTTGTTGCTCTTGTGTCCCTTGTGTGAGGGCCAGAGCGATAACAGATGCAAGATTTGATTTTCTTGTACTGTTCAATTCAATACGAGGAGGAGGGGGAGGCTTGTGGAAATGCGCCAGCAACAGCAGCAGCGGGGGGGCGAGCAACACAGACAACGACAAACGCAACACAACAACCCGCAACAAGATGGTGGTGGCAGCGATCTGGATCTGGATCTGGTGGTGGTGATGCGACGGGCTCACAAACAACAGCCACGGTAACGTCGGGGATGGTGGAACTTGCACCAAGGATTACCGTTGCGGAGGCCGCTTCGTCTGCAAACTCCAACGATCGCAACGTCGCGTTCACCGGGACTGTTCAGATCAGAATGATGCGTTCTGAAAGTATTATTCCCTGTTAGTTGGGCATTATTGCAATTAATACGGCCGATTAATTGGTGATGATCATGATTATTTTTTGGTTGTAGAACCACCCATTGACGAAGTCATCAAGACTGGCGTTGTTCCGCGTCTCATTCAGTTTTTATCTCTGGTGTGTATGTACGTTTGTAAAATGCATGTACTTATTATTCAGTCAGATGATCCAAATTTTCAATGTGAAGCGCTTTGGGCTTTGACAAATAATCTGTACTATGTTCTCATTAATGATTATCGGATTAACCAACCACTGGTGTGTTAATTTGTCAAGTTTGCAGTGGCAGCACAACACAGACAGAGGAAGTGATCAAATGTAGAATTGGGCCACAAGTGATTGCCTTGCTCTCCTCAAGTCCGAATGTGGATGTTTGTGAACAGGTCCGTACGCAACCAACAATCGCGGAGTTAATGAGCCTCATCATTAACACAACACACACAGGCAGCACGGGCACTGGGAAACATCTGTGGGGACGGTATTGCACGGAGGGATTACGTGATGCAATTGGGTTTTTTCCCGGCATTGCTCAAAGCACCAGATTACCCAATCAAATGACATTCCTGAGGAATGCAATATGCACCATACCCTCCACCAAATGACTTCCTTTTACTTTCTTCCGCTCCAGACATGGGCTCTTTCCAATGGTTGCTGAGGGAGACCAACACCTGCTGTTTCCTATTTCCAACCAAGTGCGCCTTAAATGGATTCTGCCAGGGCCTTGTCTTATCTGACTGATTCTCTGCCCTGTGTCAAGTTGATCATATCCACTGGGGACAATTATACCCACACTTGTCCAGCTTCTTTCTGTATGCAATTATCAACTCATCCTTATCACCTTGAACTTAAGTTCCACAATCAGGTAAACAATCACAACCTACAAATTCCTGCTCTGCGAGCATTGGGAAATGTAGCTACCCAAAGGTTTGCTTCACTCCAAGCTCAATAAATACATTCATCCCTTTTTAATTTTTACTCACAACAATCGCTGGTAACATCCAACTCCACAGTTCTGAAGAAAAGCAAAAACACATACATTGTCTGCTTTTATTCCATCACAATTTTTTTCTCACGCAGGTCCTGATTGATGCCGGAATTTTTCAAGCTGTGTATAAACAATACTCATCATTCATCTTCTCACTGT
Organism: Pelomyxa schiedti; assembly: GCA_020536535.1. Classification (NCBI taxonomy): domain Eukaryota; phylum Evosea; order Pelobiontida; family Pelomyxidae; genus Pelomyxa; species Pelomyxa schiedti. The sequence continues at coordinate 2,068 of JAHLWZ010000321.1, read as the reverse complement.
TCTTTTTTTTCCTTCATGAAGTCTGATCGGGATAAACAAACAGTTTAAGAAGGAGTCATGCTGGGTGGTGTGTATTACCAAAAACATCGCTGCACTCTTTTCTCTGTCCTGATATGATCTGATCTTTTCACACAGCTCTCAAACCTTGCCAGTGGCACAATGTATGCTTTATTATTTCTGGGTGAATATTACTATAATAATTAAATTTTAATTATAGTAATATTCACCCCAAAATAATAATATCCTCACCGCACCACAATAAAACCTGGCAACACTTTGCAAAAGTGGGGTTGTTCCACACGTTGTGAAATGCTTGTCATCAGGCGATATGGTGATTCGCCGTGAAGCGTGCTGGGTTATCTGCAACTGCATTGAAACAAACAACCCCGATGGATGACGAAGAAGAGAAGAGCAAAAAAAGAATGATACAGAGGAGGACAAGGAGAAGAAATAGTAGCTAGTGGAATCGTGAACCAAATCACCAAGCCACATAAGATTTTTTTGTCTGCAAACGACGGATCACCAGCATCAACAGAACAACAACATGAACTCGCAGTAAATCACCCTCACATCCACTACCACTACCCACCAACGTCGCCGTTTAAAATTTAATTACAAAGATGAACGTCAAGACTGACGACAACGACAAAACGAGGGTGGTGCGGTGTGGCAGAGTTGCGGTTATGGGACAACGTGGTGTGGGAAAGACATCCCTCCTTGAAATGTACTTTCTCCTGTTTGTATTTCGTTTTCGTTTTTTCCCTCTTGAAACACAACAACAGGGACAGCTTTAATAAATATTAGGTTCGTCCATCGAACCTGGCACCCAGAGGCATACAGTGCAGACGAAGTTTATGTGTGTACATGCCATTTTCCAACTGAACGAACAAACACAACAAA
>JAHLWZ010000319.1:6506-17062 GCA_020536535.1 Pelomyxa schiedti | reverse complement strand
CCAGTAGGTATTTTGGGACTTTTCCCAGCCACACGGAGCCCCTCCTCTTTTTTGGCTTTCCCACCGTCCGTGCCATAATTAATTTCGGCGGCGGGGGCCTCGCAACCGCCGAAGAGGACGTGGTGGTCGTCGTCGATGTAGTTGTTGTGGTGGCCGCTGCATTCCCTGACGACGTAGGCACCGCTCCGCCGCTCATCAATCACCAATCTATTAGTATTTGTGGTTGGTTCACAGGCCGAAAATTTAAGATTTTAATGAGATGTTGGTACTGCCTGTGCTCTATCCAGTACAATGTTAGTTGGCAAATGGGACTTAAAGAGGTGCAATGTGTTCATATGGGTTTTTTTTGAGGTTACAACAGATAAAATCTCGTACAAAATCTTCAGGGTGTGAGAAGGAAGGACACCACAGCTAGCACAAGGGAAATGTTGGCACGCAGGTAGTCAAAGTCAATGGTCTCTATGGTGTCAGTTGGCTTGTGGTGGTTGGGATTGGAGACGGTGCCGGAGTCAAGCTTGGGCTCTCCAAGGCCAGTGCATACAAAATCTGGAGGGGTGTGAGACACCCAGTGTTGAAAAGGGAATAATGGCACACCAGGAAAGCTGAGGAAATCAGAAATTCCGGCGAGTGTGTGGGGTAAAACTTTAAGTCTTGGGTCCTGCTCCGCATAGGTGTGTGTATACATCTCTATAAGACCCGGGTGTGGGTTGAACAGAGCTATCTGCCACTTATAGTTGTAGCTTGGTTCAACCAATTAAAAATATCCAAAAAAAAGAGAAAAAGAGTACCCAATCATATCAACGGTGTGAACACTGTGGATTTTGGACAATGATTCCACTTTATGCAAAAATCTTCATGAAAAGTTGGAATAACAACAAAATGTCCTCCTACCTGGCAAAGTAACGACTTCCCACGAGTCCACACTCCTCTTGGTCAAAAAATACAATCAAGGTGGCACGCTACGCCAAACTGTTGAAGAAGGATATACTACAGGCTGAGAACTACCTTACGTATTCTCATACGAACAACAGCATCAGCGATCTGTAGAACAGCAGCACTACCTTTAAAACGGTGTGAACAATGAAGAGGGAAACAGTATGGATACCACTGCCATTATCATCGGCACCAGGGCAAGACACGCTATCACAATGGGCGCCTATAACAACAACTACGTAGAGTGAGGAAAAGAGGAGTGCTGATAGAAAATGCACAAAATACCCTCATTGTGTGTTGAGAATTCAAGTGAGGTTGCAGGAATGACGCCAAACACATCAGCACCCTTTCCCATATTTGATGCATACAATAAGGTTTGTGGTTGTATGCCAAGTGACTGGATACAAAAACTTAGTGACTTCCGAACCACCTGTCTGTTTTCATAAGACTTTCTGTCCTTCAAGATGAATTCAGGCTGTCCCAAAGGGCCAGGAACAGGAGCCTGACCTGTCATCCAAATAAGAGTATGTTTTGGTTCTGCCATGAAATTCTTGTTTGAATGAGAACAAAAAAATGCCAGAAGGTGAATGAAAAACCTGGCATGAGGTTTCCCCTACACTGGTTCTAGGAGCAAGAGACTCGCGGAATTTGGCTTCATCATATTCCATGTCTCCATCCAGTTTTTGGGGAAGTGGTTTCCAATTTGGCACAACATCCAAAAGTACATAACTCATACTCTCCAATACCTAAGAGAAACATCGTGACACAGGTGCCACAGCGCACAAATAGGGACCACAAGGTACGGATTTCAGCCACATTAGCCAGATAGGTACCTCACAGTTCACGCTTTTGCAGCAGATGAAGCAGCGGAAGTGGCAATACACAGGCTCCTGGTACATAGTTGACGGCAAACAATAAATCGCGTGAACGCCGCCCGCTTCGGTCATCGTAGCAGCCACGTGGGAACCGAGATGGTCATATGTACTCGGAGCGCAAAAAGACTCCCCACAGGTTACGCAGATCCAGACGTCGGCACCACCGCAGGCGCACACACTGCACACGCTCAGTTTTGATTGCAACATGGGCGGATCTCGGCACAGATCTGTGTGGGGAAGCGTGTCATGTCGTGTCGCGTCAGACTTACATTACAAACGAAACTTTCCTATGAGATTTTGACACCTGAGACTACCCCTATTGCAGTGCTCACATCTCCCACAATCACCACCTTCGCCGTTAAACAAATCGTCCATCACACCGCGTGGTTATGAAGAAAGATCAAAAAAACCGGTGATTCTTCCTTTTTTCTTTGTTGTGGTGCTGTTTCCTTGAGATTGTTATTGGTAGTTTCGGTCAAGTGCCTGGGGGATTGTTTGATTCCGCTAGCCATTTCCATGAGAAAACAATACTAAGAGTAAGGAGAGTGTCGGCATCAAATTTACTGAGGAATGAACTGTGAAGCTTATTGAAAGGAGACAGTCATTCCATGTATAAAAAAAACACCAGACCGCCGATCCTGAGCGACGATAACGAAAATTACAGCGTTCCGGTCCGTTGATTATTTTGTTCAGCAAATCATAAGCATAATCGGCTTCCATGTGACACCCTCGAGGGCCTAAATAAGCAAGCCATCGGTTAACTCAAAAAGAAAGAACGTACCTTAAAAAAGGCGAATCATAAACTCGGACAGGGACACCTGCATGTGTTATTAACTCGTTCAAATAGTTTTTCCTTATTAAAAAAAAAAATAATAAAACCAATTGGCAATCTGTCACCCCACGCAATTAACAACTAGAAATGAGCTACGCGGCGCAACCACCCCCGGAGAAGAAGCCGAGAGTCGAGCAGGGGAGGTCCAAGCGAAACAAGAAGCAGAAGAATAAGGCGCGGCAGGTTGCGCCGACGACCTATGCGGCTGCCTTCGGTGCTCTGCGGTCCCAGATGCTCGCGCTGCTCGCCGCCGCCGTCCCGCGGTGCGGCGTGGGGTACCCGTTCACCAGAGCTGTTGCTGACAACGGATTCTTGATGAGAACGCTGTGGAACGGCTTCATGTGCGCCGGCACTAAATTTTTCTGCGTGTCGATGAGCAGGGGCAGGATGGCGCGGACCCCGGTGAAGTTGGTGACGTTTGGAGTCGGCCGCACTCTTGGGATTGTGGGACCGCAACGAATCAACGCGGCGGCGCCGTATGACAGCTTGGCTGCAGTGGAGCCGAATTCAATTGTGGGAGTGCATCGACAGCGCTCTGAAAACGGTACGCGTAACTTCTGGGTTTCTGATCTTATATCTGGGCACCAATGGGAGGTTCTGAGGGAGTCTTTAAATACTGTGGTATATGGGGCTAATTCAAGGTGGATTCTGCTATATGACTGGAACGTGAAAAAGATTACTCTTGGGAACCTTGGAAACGACACTATCACGGAGCATGGTACATCTTTTTTGTTGAAGGGGAACACACTGGAGCTTCCTGCTGTATTTCTTGAAGCCTCCTTCTTCTTCAATTCTACAGCTCTGGACCAAGCTGCTCTTATTGTTAAACTTGCCAAGGATGCCCCACCGCTGTTATATCTTCTGGATCTGGATGCGACTGGAAGGGCCCCAGCTATAGTTGTGAAGACTGTGAAAACCTGGTACACAGCAGATGACTATTACTTTGCCAATGGCTATATTTTCTCCAAAGCAAACACGGAAAGCTACGTTATAAGGATGCTCAATGAAGATTGGTCAGCTGGGGATGTGTACGAAATATATGGTGCTCCAAACTTCATTTCAGGCCCTGCTGATGGTCTCTGGCAACTCAGTCCCTCAAACTTCCTTGTTGATAGGTCTGATACACACAACCTAGAAATCTGGGACATTTACAACAGTACGAGGCCAGTACAAGTGGTGAGCCGCCTCCCTGCATGGCATCAAATTGTAGCTGAAGCTGGATACCTGTTTGTAGAAACAGGCAATGCCATAGAAGTAAGGGAGCAAAGCTCTTATACACTCGTTTTGTTGTTGGAAGTCCACCACGCAAACATCTCCCAAATTGTGTCCAAGTCCCTATAAGAAAAAAAAATAGCATTTTCTTTTGCATCCAGTCCCACCAGAGAAAGAAAGAAGGGTGTTCACTAATCTACCCCACACCAAAGGGCGGACGAATATTCGATGTTGGAACAAATCGATTTTTTTTTTTTTGACTACGAAAGCGCTTTTCGGGTGCGAAATCTGGTGGGCGTGAGGATGAAGGACACCCGTTTTTTGTGACAACCGCTTCGGCTGTTCCCGACCATTGCACATCTCAATCACAAAGTACCCAACGCCATCGTGGAGGTTCACCTTTGGCTTTTACACCCAGACCTTGTCTCACATCCATACAAACTTTAACACCTCCTCCTCCACTTTTTGTTACGTCAGGACCACCCTCAGCACTACACCTGACATTGTGTGATCACATATTTCACTTAGAGAGGGTATGTCATCAACAACCACAGTACAATCGTCAGTAGACAATAACTTGCATTACCTTGGTTTTTTTTTTTGTTTAACAACTCAACCTAAGTTACACTATCCAGAGGTGCACCACACATACCCTGGGGAAGAAAGAGAGACAGCTGCTTCACATCCTACTTCTACCAATGTAGCAATGAGACCTGCTTCTAGACGAAAAAACCACTGGACATCTGAGCCATCGCCATACCCAGAACACTTCACCAAGATCTATCAAAATGAAAAGCCACGTTGGAAATGCAAATTCTGCAGTTATGCCCTCTCAGTTCATCATCTGGTACAACTACACATCTAAAGTTACATCTGGAGAACTGTGAACCTGTCACCTACAGGTACCAAAAGTGTTTACTTATCTCATACAAAAAAAAGGTGACAAAATGATAACTTTGGGATTGGTTTCTTTGGGTTTATGTGTCCTAAAGATCCTGAACTTAACCTTGAACAATTTTCTTATAACTCGTTCTAGGTATTAGTAAGATCTTACTCTTATTTACTGTTCTTTAAAGAGACAGACAAGAATTGGAGGAACAGCGCTACTGTTGATTAAGGGGATGCTGCCTTTTTCTAAAGCAGATATTCCTGAAATGTGGGGTAATGGTTTCACTCCGAAAAGCAGAGAGACAATGAGAACTCAAGCCCAACACCTTGAACAAGAGCTCTTGACACATGTTAAATACCCTTCCATTGGGAAAACTGATTTTTTTTTAGATGCATAGCAAGTATGACAAGTTGTCTGTGATCCTCATGAAAGACAGTTGGACTTTCTCAACTGGTGCATCGTTACTACTTTTTCGAGTCCGCTATCTGGATGACAATTTTCTATGTAAACAATTTACTCCGGAGGTTGTAAACTTACCCCAAAAACATACTCCATCAATATTTTGGACTGTACTAAGGTTTGTTTAATTACAAAGCTTTTTCCTTCACATACTCGCCAGGCAATCATTACTAAATGGCAATGGAAAGTTATTGCGGTCTTTAATCACTTTAAAGTTTGATTTATCCAAGGTAATAAGGTTAAGGTTACTGATGGTGCTTCCAATATGGAGTCATCGGTTCGACAGCTGAACCACCTTTGGGTTCATTGCTATGCTCACCGTTTAAACCTTTGTATGCAAGCAACATTACCATAGCCTTTTCTTGCAAAGGTTAGATAATTTTTTTTTGTCACCTTTAATATTCAAATAGATTAATGCCCTTGTCAGTAAGATTCGACGCTCACCTATGTGAATTGAGATCTTGAAACAATATTGCACAGAAGTAGAACCCTACCACCAACGAAAGCCTGTATGCTTTGAGTTCCTTACTTTTGTAATAGTTAATTACTTGTTTAGAATCACAGAATTCGTTGGTTGGGAACATACTTAATGTTGTCATCTATGTCAAAGTATTTTTGTATACTTTTAAGTCTTCATTGACTCATTTAAGGCTACGAATCCCGATTACTTCCGCTCTTGCTGATCCTAACAGTGGTTTTACACTAAAGCATAAATAACTGTCCACTTCAGAGTGGAATTATCTTGAGGCTTTAACACTGTTGTTACAGGGTCCTTATGAGGTTTTCTTTTATTGGTTTTCATTTTTTCACTCTTACAAGGTAGCTTTACATTTACAGTCTAATAAGATGACTTTAGCTTTGGCATTTCAGGCAATACAAGCCTTACAGCAAGGCCTTTCGCAACCCATATACTTTCCCCCAAGAATTTTAAAGTTGTGTTACCTTTTTCTTCTGTTGTGACTTGTCTCTGCCAGTGGAACTGTGAGGAATGAGCCGCCAAAATATATTACATGAAATTCAGCAACGGTTTTCTTTGAGTGTTAATACTGATCTGAATTGAATTACAAAAGCTGCCTTATGTTTAGATCCTCATACAAAAGACCTAGTTTTCTGCTCTGAGGAATTGAAACAGGTTGAAATTTGTTCTCCATTGCTTATTTAACACCCTTTTTAGAATTGTTACAAGCCTTAGAGCAGACTTTGAATCTTAAGTCCGCGATGTTGTGACCATGATCCTGGAAGCAGAAAAAGCACCACACATTCCTGATGCCTCCCTCAACTTTGTGGATCAAATGAAATGGGTATTGTCTCCTTTTCTTTAAATCTGATAATTTTTGCAGGGTGCTCAAAAACCTGGACAAAGGGTGGCAGTGGAACAAATAACTTTGTGGCAAAAGTTGCCTGAGTCGCTGAAGACACAGCCATGGTATAAAGCTAGAACCTTAGAGAATGTCTAGGCTGTGCTGGCTTTGACACAAGAAATCTTAGTTATCTCAGCAACTAATTGTACTGTTGAACGACAGGGTAAAACAGCTGCTGACTTGTGGAATGCTAAGACTACAAGCTTTAAACCTCAAACACTCTGCACTGAAAACATGTCCGAGCTCCAAGAACTGCTGCACTACTCTGCCTAGTATTTAAAAAGGAGAAAAAAAAGTTTCCAAGTTAAATGAAAACTAATGCCCAACTTCAAAGATGGGTTTTTTGCCGAAGAGATGGTCGTGGGCAAGGATGGCCGAACACTGAAAAAATCGACGTAACCTTCGTAAACGAAGGTTGGTTCGAATCACACCTTCGATTCGATTTAGAAATAGAATGTCTAGACATTTCTTGTTTTCTTATTGTGGTTACTGTGTTACAATGGAAGTTCCTTAATGTCCAGAACATTTTCATGCAAGAAGAGCAACATACAGACAATACTTGGCAAAAAGCGGGCAGTCTGAAAATTCCATAAGTCTGCTGCGGTCTTCCCTTCTCTCTCCACTGTGCAGGTAGTGGGGGGAATTACAAGTACTTGCTGGGACAGGGCCAACAGGCCAGGTACATTATCCAGTTTCCTGGCTTGGTACCAATCTCGTGTGTCAGCTGAGCAGGTGCTCACCTCTTTGCTTAAATTCCAAGTAGCAAGCTGCCTGGCCCTTTCTGTTGTGGCAGCTTGAGCATTCTGCAATAATATTAATGAGGAAGGGGTTGTGAGGTCTACCTGTTTTATCATGTCTACAAAGTTCTGAGCTGGCTGTTCTGGAACTTGTGTAGGGATTTGCAAGACAGCATTGTCATCTCCACTGTTATTCAGTGCCTGGAAATGTTTATGTAATTCCCGGTAGCATTCCTGGTGGTCATTAGCTGTAAGAAGGGAAAATGTGGTTTTGGGAGGAACCTGCTTTAGATCCTCAGAACACAAGATAAGGTTTTTGGTGTGGGGATCTAAACACATTGCCAGTTTTATCTTGCTATTAATAGGTGTAGTTTCCTGCATAGAAAACCTTGTCTCAAGTTCTTCAAGTAATATTTTGCGAGTCTTCTCGGCTATATCTCTAGGAGGGATTCAGTAAAAACATAAAGAAGGGAAATAAAATTACTGATCTGCATTTGCATAAGAGCAGAGCTCTGTACTGAGTCCTCTCTGTAATGCTTGAATTGCTTGATGTGCTGTTGCTAGGGTCATATTATCAGATTGCAATGCCAAAGAACACTGATTTTATTGGTAAATTAAATGGAGAGCAACACATAGCGACATGCATCATATGGAAGGGCTAACACATCCCTCAGCCTTTCTAAGTCATTCCATTCAGAGGTAGACAATTCACAATTGCGCTTCAAATTGAACCCACTGTGCCCATTCCCCAGTGCGGAAGTAATTGGAATTCGTAACCTGAGGGGAGTTATTTTATGGGGAAAGAATATTTCTAGTGGGCTAGCTTTGATAAGGAGGAGACCATCAAGTAAGCACCCAACCAGCGTATTTTGTGGTCCTACTTGTCATAAGTTACAGGCACTAATGAAGGTAGTTATACTGGTTTTGGCTGGTGGTATGGATTATCAGCTGTACAATAGCTTTTGAGGATAGCAGCACACTTTGATGAACGCTGTATCTTAGTCACAATATATCGTATCTAAGTAAAGAGAAGAAAGAATCTCATGTGATGAATGAGTGAATAGTATACCTTACTCATAAATTCAGTTGGTAATGCTGCCTCCATACATAAATTCAATCTGTGTGCATAGCAGTGTAACCACATTGAATGAGTTTGTAGTGCTGCACTGCTCATGTTGGAAGCACCATCAGTAACCTTCAGTATGTTGTTTTTTTGTTTTCAATTTCAAAATAATACATACCTCAGCAACAACATTCCACTTCCACTTTTTTATCAAATTCTAAATACTAATTAAAAAAACAAGAAAGAAAGTGGTTTTAAGGAATACCTGTGTGATGGTAGCTATGTATTTGGCAGTGTGGCGTTCACTTAGAGCAACAACTATTGGGGTAAATTGGTGACAGACAAAGCTAGAATCCATATAGCGGACCCTAAACAATAATAAGGACTCCCCAGTAGAGGAACACCAAATGTCCTTCATCAAGACAACAGAAAGATTGTCATACTTTGTATGCATCTGTTTATTCATTAATTTTTTTATTTAAATTATGGTTAAAACATACTCAAGAAGCACTTGCTCTAGAGCTTGGGCTTTACTTTTCATAACATGCCTACCTTTTGGTTGAAAGCCAACTCCCCACATTTCTGGCACCTCAACCTTACGAAAAGACAACATTCCTTTGATCAATACCCAGGTTCTTCTGCTCTTTGTCTATTGACTATTTTAGCTGCAATTAATTGCTCCCCTAATAACCAGATTATTTATTAGAAAAAGCAGAAGACTTTACCTTCAAGGGTTTTTGAAAAGATACTGCATACACCAAGATGCTCTTTCAAGTGAGAAGTAGTACCACTTTGTTGTATAGACAGGTCTTTCTTGCAAAAAGTTACAAGCTCAGCGTTGCTCACCTTTTGTTGGGACAGATTGCTTGGTGAAGTGTTTTTTGAATGCTGATGGTTGTGAAGTTTTGTTGGGCTTTGTTATCTGTGAGGGTAAGACTGGAATATGAGGATGGGAGGAACAAACTGGAAGGACTATTTGATGTATTGAAGGCGGAGGTGGAAGAAGTGGTCCTACAGAATGGTTGTTGCACTCCACAAAAGTTATCTGAGCACAAGGAGAGGAACTAATAACCGGAAGAGGTTGTTCAAGAGCTGGTGGGGAAAAATGGTGCCCCTGAACCACAGGTACAGATTGTGTTTGTTGAGGTGCTACAATGGTGTGGTGTTTGGCACCGTGTCGGCCAAGCTGCAGATCGGCACAACCATCATGTGCATTGGTGCCACATCCTATATGCGAAAGGAATGGGTGCTCCGCCTCATTTTCATCTCCCGACATGGCGGTCCCGTTGCTACGTACCAACTGAACGATTTTACAAGAGAAAAATAAAAATTGAACCCGAATAAATCTACCCCTAACTGAAGGCTCTACGAAGGCCAAAAACAGTAGAAAAGATTCGGTTTCGAATCAAGGTTCGGCCATCCTTGGTCCTGCGATCAACTCCCAGAACACGCCTCTCTACCCACAGTTTTTTATTTTTTTTCCTTTGACCAACCAACTGCATGGTGGAGTGAGTGAGTGAGTGAGTGAGTGTAATAGGGGAGCAGCACCATTCAGTTGTAATTGTCATCAGTGTAATAATGTATGTCTCCAGCAAAAAACACTACCCTCTCTTCTCTGGCTCAGGGGATTGATCGATTCTCTCTATCTGCTCTGAGACCCTGAAAAAAAAAAAAAAAAAAAAAAAAAAAAAAAAAAAAAAAAAAAAAAAAAAAAAAAAAAAAAAAAAAAAAAAAAAAAAAAAAATCCGGTTTTGCCAAGAATCGAACCAGCAACATCTTTGTCATGCCACTAACGCCGTGACGACTACGCAACCAGGGCTTGGGAATGCACACCAAGTGAGTGTTGCGTGACTGTGTAACTGTGCAACGTCGTTAGGAGCCAAAATAATTCAATTTTATATTATTTTTAATTAATTATTTAAAATAATGACCCAACAAGTCATGTCCCCATATGCCTCTGCTAAGTTGAGTTCAGGGGGGGATTTCCTAGCGTAGCTGAGGAGGGCCCACTTAAAAGCTTGCCGAGGTCCTGGGTTCGATTCCCATCACCGTCGACGGTTCCTCCCGAACCACGGTTTTTTATTTTTTTTCCTTTGACCAACCAACTGCATGGTGGAGTGAGTGAGTGAGTGAGTGAGTGTAATAGGGGAGCAGCACCATTCAGTTGTAATTGTCATCAGTGTAATAATGTATGT
>JAHLWZ010000318.1:2782-26667 GCA_020536535.1 Pelomyxa schiedti | reverse complement strand
CTTTCGGCCACACCACACCACCACAACCATCACCACCACTGCCCTCTTCATTCCAGCTTCTTGTCTCCACGAACCTCTTTGCCATCTCCAGGTGACCCCCACAGCACAGCCCCGTCAGCACAGCCACCCACTCCCTCTCCCTCCTCATCCTCCTCTCCTCCTCCATCTCGTCATCATCGTCTCTCTTATTATTATCCACATCGTCACTCGCCACCTCGCCCCCACCACCACCACCACCACCAGTTGTCATGTTGTTTTGCACGCCTAGCTCCGCCGAGATCAGCGGCACCCCCTCCCTCACAGCAACCATTCTTGCCGCCACGCAACGCAGCTCTCGGCGGCTCTTCGCGTTGTCGGCGATTATCCACGCCACGCACTTGGGGCTCAGCGCCGCAGCGGCGTGCTCGATCCGGAGGTAGTGCCCAGGCGACGACCCCACCAACTTGGGGCTCAGCGCCGCGGCGCGGGAGGCCAGGGCAACGAGGGGGAACATGGCCTCGGCCGCGGCCAGCAGGCACGACACCGTGGCGAGCTGCCTGGCCCCGGGGCGCCGCAGCGGGCGCGCCCACTTGTGGCGCCGGGCGAGGGTGGGCTGCAGCACCCACGGCACGATCACTTGCTCCCACACTACTCGCGACATCCCCAGGATCCGTTGTTTCTCTGTCTCAGAGACGGCGGAGGGGGGGTGGCTGTTGTGATGTGTTGGTGGAGGTGGTTGTGGTGACTCGTCGTTCGCAACGTGGGTGTTACTACTACCACCACCAGCGAGGGTAATGGTGGTAACGACGTTTGGTTGGTTGTAGTACATCACCTTGGCGATGATGAAAAATTTTTTCGATGATACTTGTTGTTTATTTTTTCTTTAGTGGTCTGCATCCATGTGGAAGCTGACACGCCTATCGGTGAGGAACCTCTTTTGGCACAGAGGACATTCAAATGGGAGTTCCTGCTCTGTGTTTGATTGTGTTGGTGTTTGTGTTTGTGGGGGTGATGGTGTGGGTATTGTTGGTGATGCAGTGAAGAGTCCGCTGTTGTCAGTGGTGTTGTTCCAGAACATATCCCACATCCTGGGGTCTTCTGGGGTGATGGGGCTTTCATCTGTCCTTGGTGGAGTGTGGTTGTTTTTAGGTGTTGGTTTGAATTGGGGAGGAATGGGGGATGGCGGTGGTGCTACAGCACTTGGTGTTTGTGTTGGTGTTACTGTTGTTGTGGTTGTGGTAGCTGTAAGTGGAGGGGTGGGAAGACGTGGTAGAGGAACGCTGGCGGAAGTATAAAGAGTGGTTTGTGTACTTTGGCAAGAGACGGCAGGTGTATCTGGTGGTTTACTTTGTTTGCCACTTGATTCATCGACTTGGCAGTTCCCCATATGTTCCTAGTTTTGTATGAAAAGGGGAAGAATGGTGCCGGCATTACATAGAGCTTTTCTGGGTCAACGAATGGCACTAAACATTTTGGACAGAGCAGCAAATCTCCACTGCATCTAAGAGCAGCAGCTTTCATAAACTTACAACCACTTGCTACATGCTCCTCCATGTCTTTGAATGATGTCAATGATAATTGTTTTCTTCCAGAAAGAAGAAGTACTTCGCATTACAATTGATTTTCCACAGACACTACAGGTAGCAGTCTTTGCACCACAATATTTGAAGTGGGTCCCACTATCTTTTTTACACACCTTTCTATCGATTACTACTGTGATTTTAACGGGGATACTTGCCGTTAAAGTACAAAACGGACACTGCACCAGTCTCATTACACAGTCTGAGATTTCGTGTTCTTTCATCATGGATCTATCCAAAATTTGACCGCATTTACAAGTGACCTGAACATCCGTGATGTAATTAATTGAGGGAATGCCGCGTACCGAACCGTGATTTGTTTGCATGTGTGCCTCTATTTGATCTTTCCGTACAACTGCACCACAGAAACTGCACAGGGTATTTAACCGTTCACATCTCGCAATGTGCAAGTCGTACTGGTTTTTTGGAATTTGTGCTTTACTGCAGATATTTTTAGTTTACTTTTAGAAGTGAAAGATAACCAGTTGGCGCAAGTACTAGCATTTTCTTGGTCAACAGCATCCATTGTAGTGGTATGTCCTGTTCCAGTGAATGCTGAGGCTGCGAGTTACCGTTACACATTGAACAAAAGAATCACAATTAACACTATAAGGAAAAAGATAAAGAAGATACATGTTGTCAATGTATTCTCTGTGTCAGTACTAGGTTCGGAACTCCTCTTTTGGCTCTCAGTGGATATCTCGGGATCAGGTTGCACAAAGTCAACAGGAACATCCGTATCTACTATGTGTACAGCTGCTCCCGGAGGTTGCAGGTCCACTACAGTCAATTTGAATGGGTTCCCGCGTGAGTCAGTTCCTGGCACTGATGCTCCAAGTGTGAGGGTAGTAAATTTATTGAGTATGTTTTCCAACCTTTTGTGGTTAGAACTTTAGAAAAGTCAAGGGAAGTCACTGTACTCTGCTTTTGGATTTGCGATTTGGTAAAAACTGGAGTCCAAAGGCTTGAACTTTACAAAGGAACATGGTGGCACAGACTTTGGTGTAAGTTTCACAAGGGTGGACTCTTCGATTGCCAGGTGTTCCATCAACTGCAGACCACATTGAGGAGTAGGGCAAAGTAATAAAGGGTTTACCCAATATGGCACATATACATTTCCAGGTTTTGCCGTAAATTCCAAAACCCCACAATAAACACTTTTGTGTGTATCGATTGTTGACATTTCATAAACTAGTGGATTTGACTTCAGTTCCCACTCAGCTATGTAAGTGTTTGTGAGGAATTCAAAGGAGATGAGGAATATTGCACACGAATTCCAGAGAGAACAGACTGTGGCAGGATAACTGCGGCATCAATTAGAAACACAAGAAAAAAGTTCTTTTCTTACAAGGAACTAACCTTTATCTGTGTCATTAGGGGTGTCAACTTCGGCATAAGCAAATGAGCAAGCTCGGAAAACCATTGGAGGTGATGTATTTCGGTATCCCTTGTATCTTCTTCGCGGTTTGTTGAAGTAGGAAGGTGGCTGCAATAAATCTGATGGTAAAACGTGTCGTGACAGAATCTCTTGCTTTTCTGTTGGGCGAAAAGACTCCCAGCGTGGTGGAGTTGTAGTGTCTAGTGTGGTTTTGGTGTTTAGAAAACTTGAGAGCTCAGTTAAAACAACTCGCTAGTTCCCGCGTTGTTTTGTCACTACCAAAACAAGAGATAACACATTCACGTCACTCAACCAACCAATCAATGTGTCGATTTACCAGTGTTGGACAGTCGATCGCCAAAGTGGAACAGAGGAGCATCATCCACAACAAAAAAGGGGCCTTTGGGCTTGGCATCATCTTCACCTCCCTCAGCTTGTCCCCCTTTCTCCTTCTTTTCCTCGCCATCTTCATCCCCATTTCCATCTCCATCGCCGTCGCCGTCGCAATCTCGCCCTCCCGCGCTCTCTTGGTCTCCATTTGAATCCGTGTCTCCATCAGAGTTCGCATTGGCTGCGGCGGAATCGGCGGCTGTGAAAGCTGGGCTTTGGTTGTCAGGCTCGGTATCTGAGCCGTCACTATCACCCCCGTCACGACCACGACTGCGTGTTCTATCACGACCGGCTGGGGACTCCTCCCGTGTCTCTGCATCGTTCTCATTCTTGTTCTCGTTCTCGTTCTCGTTCTCGTTCTTGTTGTCTTGGTGGTTGGGGTCGTCGTCAGGCTCAGTTGCATCCGAATCGTCGTCCGAGCTGTCACTTAAATCTAAGGAGACAGGGGAGGGCTGTCTCCGAAGGAGTCGGCGTGTGTAGGTGTTGTAATCATTGTTGCCGCTTCGGTTGTGTCGGCTCATTGTTGTTTGTGTTGAGAATAATTGGGTTTGTTTTTTTTTTTTCCTTTCTGATCCTGAGTGCGATTGTAACGCAATTTTTATTTTTTCTGGTACAAGTTGGGTAGAGTGATGGGCTGAGGTAAAATGATGTGGTTGGGATAGGAAGAGGTTTGGCTTTTGTTATTACAATGTTATATGCTGGAAGAAACGGCTGGTCTCTTCACCCTTACACAGAAGGTAAAATATACAAAGAGCAAAAGGAGGACACTGTCAATTGTGGACTGGATGATCCCACACACAAGAAATTGAGTGGGTGAGTCCCGGACTATGAAGTACACAGTCTTGAGAGCATCACCGATCAGCCAAGAAAGGACCAACCACTTGGAGAGTCCCTTGGCACTTCGAATTCGCCAAGTGTGAGTGACCTAGATAAAAAAAAAAAAACCCTCGTGAACAAGAGAGTCTTCAATGAAGAAAAAGGCTGCATACTTGTGGCAGCCCAAGCAAGGACTCTGTGCACAAACTTATGTACCCAATAACTTCAATGGCAATCCTGCTGTTCCTGAGTACAAGGGTTATCAGGAACGACACCAAGCCAAAGCAAACAGTGAACGCCACATAGTAGAAGAAGTTGTCCCAGTCCCAGAATCCCACAAGGCAATTTGCCCGCCGGCGCGGCGGTGTCATTGTCATCATTCCGCCCGCGGAATTTGCAGAGGCTGATGCCTCCTCGATGCCCAATCCCGGAAGCGCGCCAGATTTGGATTGAGAGGCCTCGACAACGAGCTCCACGCGCGAATCGGCGCCCCGCGCAGCCGTCGACGTCGCTCTTTTCAGATTTCCGCCCTCCTCTTCGTCGTCATCATTCGCGTTGTTGCTGTCGCCGTGGGGAGGTCTCGCTGTGATCGACACCGCCTTGGACGGTACGATCCCATCATTGCGTGCCGTCGAGTCGTCTCCCACAAGCCCGGACGGCGGCGGGGACGCAGCTGGCGTGGGAGGCTGCGACGACACCGAGGAGGCCGAGGGCGAGGGCGAGGACGCTGCTGCATCGGCATCGGCATCGGCGTCGTCGGCGGCCGCCGAGGATATCGGGGGGCGGTGCCAGCAGAAGACGCGGAGGACGGCGAGCTGGGCCACGAGCATCACGGCGCTCTGGGCCACGAGGGGCGTGCCGATGTCGCGGCCCACGGCGAAGCAGAGCCGCAGGGCGTTGCTCACGATCGAGACGAAGCTCACAACAGCGTTGAAGCCCGCGGACGACCGGCGGTTGTGCATCTCCACCGCCTGCATCGCAAACCCAGTGATGGGAGCAAACACCACGGCCACGTCGACAATGATGCTCCACACCGAAGGCATCGAAATTCCAAAGAACCTTTTTGTTCCACGGTGCTGAGTCCCACAAAGAGGGAGATCACCCAATGAATCTCCACCGATACCTCCTCCAAACAGCGTGCCTGTAGTAGAAGGCTGCAGGCAGTGCTTTCGGAAGAATCAGAGAATGTCCTGCTCCGCACAGTTGCACTTTTTTAATTAATTACATTTTTCGCCCATCGCCGTGTTACAGCAGTCCCCTGCGTGGTTGTCAAAGACGCAAGATGCCGCTACGGAAACTAGACTCCCGAATAAAAACCGTAATCGAAAATGGTGTCAAAACGCACCACCGATCGCTCTTCGTAATGCTCGGTTCCAGGGTCAGATTTTCGGTGGGCCCTCTTCACATCGTTTAAATTCGCCACGTTTCATGTCGGAAACTGACTCTCCCTAGTGCTATCACATGTACAACATTCTTTCCAAAGCGGCAGCAAAAGCACAGCCTTCTGTTTTGTATTGCGTAAGCAAACAGCTCGATCTCACAAAGGACCAGAAAGCCCGTGTAGAAAAAGACAGAGTTATCGGACGATGTTCCTTTGATGCATCTGGCGTAAGCTGTCTATTTTCCCTCAGGCTCTAACGTGCAATTAAGGACCCATTTGGCTACTGGATATCAACAGCTGACATTCGATTCTGCAAATACGACGAGTCACACAAAATTATGGGCCGAACTTTTGGCATGTGTGTTCTGCAGGATTTCAATGGCTTGACCCCCAATATATTGGCTCGGTCTATTGAGACAGTAGAAGGTGGCGGTATTATTCTCGTTCTGCTGAGAGATGCAGAGATGTGGGAAGATGTCTTTCACATGAGCATGGATGTGCACAAGCGATTCCGAACACATGCGTGGCAAGATGTGGTCGGAAGATTTAACGAGAGGTTTGTGCTGAGCCTGGCGCAAACCCCAAACGTGCTATTCCTCGACTCCCATCTCGAGGTTCTAGGTGTTTCCTCCTACGCCTTCAACGTTACACCAGTGCCCCCTAGCATTTCCGCAAACTCCCCTTCACAAGAAGAACTGAGAAATCTCAAATTGTCTTTGAGAGATGTGCAACCAGCCGGCAAATTGATATCCATCACAACAACTCTTGATCAAGCACAAGCCGTTCTTACTTTCCTTGACGCAATTTCGGATAAGGCTCTTCACACAACAGTCACTCTCACTGCAGCACGTGGTAGGGGCAAATCTGCAGCACTGGGATTAGCAATAACTGGTGCAATTGTGATGGGCTACTCAAATGTATACGTTACGGCACCTTCTCCAGACAACTTGCGCACAGTATTCGAGTTCGTGATCCGCGGTTTTGATGCGCTTGGGTTTCATGAGCATCAGGATTTCAATATTATCCAGTCTGAAAATGTGGATCTTCAGAAACCGGTTGTCCGAATTAATATTTTCCGAGCACATCGACAGACTATACAGTATATTAGCCCAACTGTATGTTTTGACTAATCAAAATGTATCATATTATGGCATTTATAAGGGCACTTAACTTCCCTAGGATGCACATAAACTCGGTCAAGCTGAATTGCTTGTAATTGATGAAGCAGCAGCAATTCCTCTACCACTGGTTAAGGCTCTTTTAGGCCCTTATTTGGTCTTTCTATCCTCGACCATCAACGGGTTCGTCGATCAGTTTATACACATAGTTTAATTCTAGTCCCGTAGATATGAAGGCACAGGCCGATCGCTTTCTCTCAAACTTATAAAGCAACTCCGACAGCAAAGCGCTCATGCAGTAGCTGCACAGGCAGCAAGTCAAAGCGCAGAAAAAGTTAAAAATGAGATGGCTGTTGCCAACCGCGGGTATCTACCACGAATGCCCAAGCCTCTTACCGAACAGCAAGCACCTGAAGAAGTGCCACCTGAAGAAACAGATTTATCTGCCACCACTACAGAATCAACATCAACTTCTACATCCACATCCACATCAGCTCAACCCTTATCTGCCCCTTCAGCAGCAGCTGCTGGAAACATCCAACATATGATATCGGGAGTAGCACTATCTTCAGCTTCGTCCTTGAATAGAATCTTGCGTGAGGTTTCACTTGAAGAGCCGATCAGGTACTGTAATACCAAAATACGAAGAAAGGCTCAAGTTACTTAGGTATTCAGTAGGAGACCCAATTGAAAGCTGGTTAAATGAACTTCTTTGTCTTAATGCCTCATCTAAATTGCAACCGCTTAAATATGGTGCCCCTCACCCCTCAGAGTGCCAGTTGTTTTATGTGACCAGAGATTCTCTATTTTCCTATCACAAGGTAACTTCAAAGAAAGGAAACAGTCTCCTTATTTTATCGTAGCTCAGTGAAGACCTCCTGCAGCAGATAATGGGCCTGCTTGTCACTTCACATTATAAAAACTCTCCAAACGACTTACAGCTGTTATCCGATGCTCCTGCACATCATCTCTTTGCGTTGCTGGGTCCAGTGCACGATTTACAACAGTTACCGGACGTTTTGGTGGTGATTCAGGTTGGATGTTCACTTTTTACCATTTCCATAACCTTGAATTACACAGGTTGCCCTTGAAGGAAAGATTTCCATCGACGCAGTTGAGAAAATGGCCAAATCTCATCTGAAGGGCGAGTTTGGAGATCTGATACCCTGGACCCTCTCACAACAATTCCAGGATAATGAGTTCCCTTCACTATCCGGAGCCCGTGTCGTGAGAATAGCTGCACACCCAGATTATAACCGAATGGGGTACAGTGTTTCCTACCTCTACTGGCTCCTTATTCTTTTTGCAGTTATGCGTCATATGCACTTCAGGAACTTCTCAAATACTACCAGGGGGATATCGCACTTGCAGATGAGTTGGTAGCGGATTCTGTTGCACCCACCACTGAAGCCGAGAAAAAATGTAAAATTATTCGAGCATATTATTTCCTTAATTGGCCTAGATGCACTGAAAAGTGAACTTCAACCACGAAAGAATCTACCTCCGCTCTTACTTCAGCTCTCTCAACGAAGGGCTGAAGCTCTAAATTATGTTGGAGTTGCTTATGGAATCAGTCCTGAAGTGTGTAACTTCTGGATTAAAAATGGTACCCATTGGTTTTCCATATCATCATCTCACAAAAAGTAGGTTTTTCTCCTGTTTACCTTCGACAAGTCAGTAGTGATATAACTGGGGAATTTTCCTGCATTATGGTCAGTTTCATCCTTTACAATAAGCTTTTCAACACTGCTCCAGCTTCGCCAGTTGAAAAACTTACTTCCTCCCAAAGTTGACTGGCTCTCTCCTTATGTGGTAGACTTCCGAACCAGATTCAGTTTTCTCTTGGGGTAATACTCTGCATGTTTTCTTCCCAGTATCTCATTTTATTCCACAGTTATGCGTTTAGAACGTTTTCTACATCTCTTGCGCTTCGTCTACTTGTTCCTGACGGTTTTTATGTAAAACTTTTTCCATTGCTAACAACATTTACAGGGAAAATAATATGCCGAAGTCAAATTACAGGTAAAGAACTGAAGTTGTTGATGTCACAGCATGATATCAGGCGTCTAAAATCGTAAATATCTCCTTTCACAGTAAGCAAACTTATTTCCTTGTTTAGCTACGCCAAAATGCTTGTTGACTATCATATTGTGGTGGATCTAATGCCAAGGATTGGATACCTTGTCTTTACCCACAAAGTGGATCTGAACTTCTTGCCAAGCCAGTTGGCTTTGTTGTGTGGGATGTCTTTGCAACATCGTACTCTAGAATGTATGCCTTCCTAACTGCATTTGTTATTTGATAACAAACCAAACAAAAAACCCAGCTATTGCCGAGGAACTCAAACTGGAAGTCAACCAAGTAATGTCAATGTTCAACAAAATTATCCGCAAATGCTCAGCGGTTCTCAGTCAAATCTACATTGACGACGCAGCACGAGAGGCCATTGCAGAAGAAAAGATTGCCACAGAAGCTGCCCAGAAAGCTGGAGTTGTGAACAACCCAGCCATTCCAAGAACTTTACCTGCGGCTGTTCAGAAGCAGGATGCGGAGCTACTTGGAGTTGAGCCTCCGGCCGAAGATACCACTACCACAACTGCCACTGGCAAAAGGCCAAGAAATGACAGGGAATCATCAACAACGGCAACAGCAGCTTCGGACAAAGCGAGTGTCAAGGAGCTTGTGTCAGCATTGAACCTCACCAAGTACGTGCTTCCAAAGGGTGTTGTGGACCAAGTCAAGGCAGCAGTGAAAGAATCAGGTGGATCAGTGGATGAAGTTGTGCAACAGTTGGACTTACCAATACCCACTGTGGACGTGGCACCCCCAAAGAACAAGAAATCCAAGGCTTTCAGAAGGTGGTGAAAATGATAACAACCAAGAAAAAGAGGTTTTTTTTTTGACTGTGGACTTTCTTATTTTCAACTGTACAAGGCACATGTGGTTGTTTTTCCGCGCTGCTTATCATGTGTGGGCTTTTGCTTCCTAGATTCGTTTGTTTGTTGCTGTTTGGAGGGCAGTGACTTTGTGAGGACAATTTCCTTGTGGGACCACTGGTGAGGGGGTGGTTGTATGTGTGTCCTGGTCACTACTTTCATTGCAGCTACTGTTGCTGGAATAGACTTTAACATCGGAATCGGTGACTGTTGCAGTGGTGTTTGTAGGGGGGGTTCCTGAAAGTAGTTGTGTAGCACTTGAAAGTGGAGGAGGCTCGGAGACTGAAGCCATGTGAGTCGGAAGGAGGTTCCTCACAGCAGTCATAACGGGGAGGCTGTGGCAAAAGTACTTCCAAGGGATAGTGGAACTGAGGCGCACCACCCAGGGTGGGGCCATAGAGCTCCTTCATTTGGCCTTTTCCAATGAAGCCCACGATTCCAGGCAATTTTGGCAGTTTGGAGGGCAACTGTTGTTGAGAGATGAAGACAAAGGCAATTTCTGTACCGATTGGGAAAGAGCTCGTTGCCAAATTGTATTTCTTCAGGATATCTTTGGTGGAGAACCTGGTACTTTTTCCTTCTTCAGAGAACTTCAGCTCAATGACAGTTGGTAGTAGGGTATTGTCGCTCTGTCTCACAAAGCCACGAGCAACATCAAACCTGTGCAATTTTTTTATTTGTTTAAGATTGAGAGATTCTTAGTTGCAGGAATTGTGTAAGCCGTACCTGGATTACCAGATGCAGGCAAGAGAACAGATTTGTTGAGGAAGGGACCATGTTCTGTGTAACTGAAGTGGTGAGCCAGAGCACGAATTGGCTTGCACATTTCAGGATATTTAAGTTCCGTCGACAAAATTTCAGCATTTGTGCCAGGGAAAACTACACCTCTGAAGTGATCAGGAAGAGTTAGGCATTGTGACGCACAGAGCGTGCCAACCATAACTTCCCATGCGTGATGAAAAATTGTGCCTGCCTTGCTCCCAGGAATCCACGCAAAATCAGTAATCAAGTCATTCAGAATTAATTTGGCCAGGATGCATTCCAGCTCAGTAGATTTTTTATTAAGCTGCTTTTTCGCCCACAGGTATATATGCATGGGTGGGACACATGGAATGACAGGCCCAGTATCGAATCCATCACTGTTCAAGCCATTGTAGTATACTCCGCTTTCAATGAGCTTGGATACTGTTGTGCCTCCGATATCCGTTGTCAAACTACATTCTTCACCAAGTAGAACTGGCCTAAGTATTGCAACAGAGAGAACGCTTGTCACGAACCTTACCATGCGTTAGAAATGGAAAAGAAGCGCGCTTTTTTCCCCCTCTCTCTGGATTCTTTCTCCAGTTTCAGGGCCAGACCGCCATAATGGAATACTATTGTGTCAAGTACGCTAGTGCCGAACGCCACCCCAGGTTTTAGTTCCTCTTCGGGTGTTGACTTGGGAGCTGGAGATTTCAGCCCATGTGATTGTGACAGTGGCTCCGTAGTTTTTGGGACTGACTCCTCAATCAAATCCTTCACAGCGTCATGGAGCCACTCCAGTGTTCGAGGATGCCCACCACAAGCTGTAATAGCACACTTGATGCTTACATTTTCCAGCACGTTGGGCTTGAAGTCGTCTTTGAACAGAGATTGTGAGTCGAGTAGCTGCAGTGATGGTAAAGGAATCCAGTGTATT
This sequence comes from Pelomyxa schiedti, assembly GCA_020536535.1. Classification (NCBI taxonomy): domain Eukaryota; phylum Evosea; order Pelobiontida; family Pelomyxidae; genus Pelomyxa; species Pelomyxa schiedti. The sequence continues at coordinate 15,411 of JAHLWZ010000318.1, read as the reverse complement.
CTCCTGTAAATGTTTTAAAAAAGCGTGACAAAGACATCTTACTGTGCAGAGCCTCTACAATCATTTTGAAGCTGGGTGGCATCCAGTGTGGTAATCAGAGGCACCACCAAGCCTCTATCTAGAAGGGTACAAATATACGGGAGAAGATGTATAGAGGATTCTTGTGCGACGGCAATTTCATCAACGCCAAGAAAGATACACTCCTTGTGACTGTGATCCAGAACACTCTGGACAGCATCAGCCGTGGAAACCTCGTAAAGGTTTTGTCCCATCCACTTCATCAGAGAAGAATGGAACTCTGGTTTCACAAAGTATCTGTACGGGGTGAACGTGGAATTTAGAGTGAAGGTCATACGATGACAGGATCCTGCCTGAAATGGCTTGCTCAGGGTGGTCCCTTTCTGTGATAGTCCAGTGTGACGTGGAGTTAAAAGTAATCAATACTGGGACCCATGATTTGGCTTTTTTCACAGCCTCGTGAACATTCCCATTGGCACAGTAAGTGGCCCAGTCAGCTGTGGCAATGTAGTCAAGCAACCTGGATTTTCCTGATCCAGGGGCGCCACTTGTAGCACAAAGGTGCCGTCTCTTCGGAAGGTGTGTTTTCAAAGCATCTTCCAAGTAACCCAAGAACGAAGTGACTGTATTTTCACGTGAAGCCGTTATGGATTGCGAGATGGACGCCGGGGACCTAGCGTCGAACTTTGGCTCTATAAACGGCCGCAGTTCAGGTAAGAGATTCGTGGGCGCTGCCTCGGTGCCCCGGTTCCGTGGAGCCGGCGTGGGTGACGGCTCGTCTGTTGCCTCGGTCGTGCTTGAGCTGCGGCTGGTGTGCGCCGCGGCAAAAAGAACGACATGGGTGGTGCCCCGAACTTAGGGCAATCAGCTCTTAATCTGGGAAAAAAGCGTACATGTTATTAAGCACATGGCAAAGATTCTACCCAGTGGAAAGTCGCCAGGTGGGCCCACAAACCGAAAGTCCTTTGATGAAGTTTGAAGAAAACCTTGTTGAGAACCCAAGTTGGGGATGTTGATAGAGGGAGTGGACGACGCTGTTCTTGTAGTTACGCTCGGTCTGGGTCTGATTGGGCTGTGTGTGTCCTATGCGCTCAACAGAGCAATCACACACGACCTGAGGTGGGCCTGCGTGAGTTGGCGTTACGCACACTGCGATTATGGGAAGGAAATGCACCCTCCACACGCCTTTATTCCATTTCGTTGTTGTTGCCGTGGTGGTTGTGTTGGTTTTTGGTATTTATTAATTTCCAATCATCCTCTTTAATCATGTATTAGGAGAGTACAAAGGGGAGCGGAAGCAATGGCAAGAAGAGCCGAGGCGAACAAACGCGCTAATTCGCAGACTGCAGCGGGGGCGGATTCCAATACTGCCGAAGCTCCGGATTCAGGTTCTGAGGGCGGTGCTGCCACTTCAGCGCCTCCGGCTTCTGCTAATGCTAGCGAGGCCCCTGCAGCTGCTCCAGCTCCACAGAGAATTGATACAAGGTTGCCTCCTGAGTCTGTTGGTGATTTACAGGTTTGTAATTTTGGGAGTTGTAATGCAGTAGCTTTAATATTCACTCGCCTCTTTTAAGTGCGCAATTTGCTACAATACACTGAAGCTGGCTTGCGAGACTGTACCTTGTGGTCATTCATTTTGCGGTGTGCTTTAGCCCGAATACCTTTCTGTAATAAACGCTCTCAAAGGGGATTGCATGGTGTCACTGTGGGATTCTCAGCGGAGGTCTGCTCAGTTGCAGTGTCCAATTGATAGAATACCTTTAACTGCCGTTTTACCGTCACACACACTCAGGAACTGTATAGCAAGACTAGACGGCCAACTTCCTGTACGTAGTTGTGAACCATTGTGTTATTTGTCATTTATTGTTTGAATAGTTTCCAATATATGTTTCAGGAAGTTCCAGAATTCCAGAGACGCGTTGACGCCGCTCTACGAGAGTACAATGCACGTTTCTCGTCTCCTACCACTTTCAGAGGATGGGTGCGTGATTCTTCCGTTTACTATTTAGGTAAACAAGGAAAATCGATTAATTTTCGCTAAGGTCATGACTGGGCTACGTATGGCAAGGCACCTTTTGTTCAACTTTTCTACACTACGAGCGGTTCATCGAATTTACCTTATCATAGGCCTGATAGTTGCTCTGGTACCTTCCTTTACCAAAAAACACTCCAACCCAAAAACAGTACGTACTGACAGACCAAAAAAAAAAAAAATCCACCCCATGCACCAAAACAGGGTTACGTGATCGCACCCTATGATATCTTGCCGGAGGGTGCATTTGGTCTATTCTTCATACTAGGCCTGATAGATGACTTGTTGGTTATTTTGCTCGTAGTACTTTTACTGGGCCACGCTTACCGTGCTACTTTGTGAGAGATCAATGGTTTTGGCTGGGGGAAAAAGAAAACCGGGAGTGCTAACGGGATTCCGGATTGAGCACAGTGAACTATGATCAACAAGGCAATTGTTTGTTTTGTTTTTACCGGGAAAATCCCGCGAACACCCAACTGCAAAAAGTTGGCAATTTTTTAGTGGGGTTCGACAGACCCAGCTGGGGTTTGTTTCCTGATCACACACCTGATCACTAATCAAAAAGCCAGCGAAATCTGTGTACTCAGGACCTAATACCCCCCGAAAACCAAACAAAAACCGGTGTAGAAACGAAATAAAAAGAGAAAGAACAAAGGAAGGAAGAAAAGACACAACAAAAACCCTTGCACTCATGTCTGCTATCAACATCGTATCTGAGGATGAGGTGCACGTAGAAGTCAAAGTTATTTCGGCCAGTGGACACGTGAGGCCCGTGCCTCCGTTCGTGGTACACGTTCGCAGAGACGTACTTTCTGAAGATCTCAGACGGACGATTAGTGATGTGTGAGTACAAGAGCTTTTTATTGTTGGGGGACTTTTTCTTTTCCTTCGTTTATGTTGTTCTTACGCTCTTGGCCCCGTGCAGAGTCTCAGATCTTCCTGCTTTCAGGATGGTGCACAACGGTCGTATGTTGCGCGACGGGGCACGTGCATTTTCAGCTTGCACGCCTTCTCCTGCAGATGCCTTAACTACTGTTTATGTTATATGTAAGCCACCAGCACCTCCTCCTACTTTTGTGTCATCGTTTGCTCTCAGCAGCCCTGTTGGCGTGAAGGTTGATCAAATCAATAAGGTTTGCCTCGCAACTTTTATTCCAAACTGGGGTATAGCTTAATAGCTCCTTGTGCAGATAGTCAGAGGGATGATTGTTGGGATCCCTCCTTCACCCTCAGACCAAGTATCTTTACTGGGACAGGCTTATATCCCACAAGTCATTGAGCAAGTTAGAGCACTTCTCTCAGATCCATCTCAGATTCTCCCAAAATCGTCGCTTTGTATGCCTTCCTTAAAATATCACTGAGTGGTGCTAACTCTGACCCAAAGCCAGCCAATTGAGAGAAACTGCTCATCTAATTGACCTCCTGAAAGACCGCCTTCTTTCCCTCACCACGCTTCTCTCAAGTGGCCCTTCTTCATTGGAAAGTGCAAGACGGGAGGCAGCCAACATTGCATCGGTGTTACAGCACATAGCGTTGCTGTTCACATTGGTGGCCACTGCACTCAACAATTCGAATGATACACATCCGCAAAACAACGCGAGTGAGCCCAATGTAGAAGAAGAAGCACAAGCAAGCCCAAGTAAGAAACCCAGAACGGCCAAACAGGTACTCTCCCCACTTGAACACTATCATCACTTACCTTCCCCCAGAACTCCTAGTGCCATGTAAAAACCGTTTGGTGGAGCGATTTTGCGTTATGCTCTCTCCAGCAGCAATATTGTTTAACTAGTGTGGAAAACCTACCAAAATAACTTAAGGCAAAGGAAATAAATCCAATATTTGTTTTGCCAACAAACCCATCACCGCAACGTCCTTGATTGTTTCGCCTAAATCACTGAAGTGCTTCCTTCCACTTCTTTCGTTTGAACGCAAGCAAGTTTTATAACCGCGTGAAGTCCGGAGGTAGGTTTTAATTATAATGGGTGATGAACAGGCACAATTGCCAGAAACATCAGGAACGATTGTTCCCCCCGAGAGCAAGAGAGCAAGGGTGAACAGTGAGACGACAGAACCCAACGAACAAGTTAGGAACGGCAAAGGAGACGGCTCCATTAAACTCATTGTGGGACAAGAGGCAACACCAGTCAATGGCACCGCGGATTCGCCATCGCTTGGATGTAATGGCATTATGGGAACTTTCACGAGTACCGAGTATAGCGGTACTGATAAGGTACTACCAGTGGAATTTTGCCCTTTCAATTATTCTCATGCAATGAGTTGAAGGGGGAGGGATGTGGGAGTATTGGCTTTTGTGCAAACTTACCCTGAGATGAAGAAAGTAGTGGGAGGAGAGAAGGGTGAAATCCATACAAAGAAGCTGGAGGAGAAGTGCTCTGCTAAAAGGGGCAAACGAAAGCCCGATGTAGGTCTGGATGGGAATTATTGGAACACATCCGTGGACACATCAAGAACCAGGAAAAAGCTAACCACTTTTGAACCTACTTTTGGTTTGCCCTCCACTTCGAACCTTTTGGAACTTCTCTAACGGGGTAAAAGTCATGCACAAGAAAAAACCCAAATCTCCTAAGACACCAAAACCGTTGTAAGTATAAGTTCTATCTCTTTGGTCTTATTTTCCATAGAACGCCTGACCAACTCGCAAAGCAGGATGTATTTCTGCCATTACAAATATACATCTCACCACATCCTTGCCTTAGGCACAAAGGCTGAAAAAACAGATGGCTCTCAAAAAAGCTAGGGAAGAGAGGCAAACTGAACAAGAACTTAGAAATAAAAAGGCGCAGGCAGAATCGGAAGGTTTCCAAGTTGTACCAGGTACCTTGTAGTAATTACCACTCTTCATTCTACAACAAATGTAGGTTTGTATTTTGGAAGTAGATTCGCAGCCTCCAATGAAGAGTGGCTTGAGGAAACCAAGATCAGACATATTGTAAACTTGACCTCTGAAGTTAAAAATTACTTTGAAAAAAAAGGATTGGACTATAAGCGGTAAATAACGGATAAAATAATATAACCTAATATTCCTTTATAGGATCCCCATTAAAGATACAGAAGACGCCCCAGTCTCCAATTACTTTGATGAAGTAGTTAGTCACATCAAAGGTGTTATAGCACAAAACGAGAAAATCCTAGTTCACTGCCATGAAGGTTTGCCAGAGCTTTCTTTCACGATGACTGAAGTTTTCCAGGTCGCAGCCGGGCACCCACATTTATTATTGCCTACTTAGTATCAGAACTAGGGTGGGATGCAGACAAAGCATTCCGCACAGTGCAACAGCTAAGAGGACTAAAACTAACCATGAATGATAACTTCCGGCAAGCACTGATAAATTACCAAGAGAAGGTGAGAAAAAATACGGCAACCCACACAGAACCCCAAACCACAGCACCATCAACTTCCACCAGTACTAGTACAACAACCCAGCAACCTGCACCTAATTCCAGCTAAATAGCTTGTAAAATTTTGGTTTTTTCAAAAAAGAACATCTACAATCAATTGCTTGCTTTATTACAATGTTCACTTGGTGAGGGTGGCCTGCTATCCAGCGATGCCCACTGGGAGCGATTGTCCCTGATAGACTGAGAGAGCAGGTGGGCCATTTCTGAGGGTAGAAGTGGTGCAATGGCTTCAACAAAGGGCATCACCACGAAGTCAACGAATGCCAGTTGGACTTTTGGAATATTCTGTATTTTTGTATTGTCAAGGATAGTCAGTTTATTCTCGTTGGATTGGAATGAAAAAAGGTGAATATATACACATACAGCAGTGTTCCGGTCCATGAAGGGAGAAATCGGTAGATTGTTGGTTTTCTCTTGTTCTCCTTGGTTGAAAAACTCTTCCATCACATGACCAGCCCAAGCCTTTGCTGTAGGCCACGAACGAGTGGCATTGCTAACATCCGCAAGCTTGAGAAAAATCTTGAGGCATAGTTCTCTTTCCACCTTGGAGGTAATTACTTGATAAAGGGACATGAATGTGTGCACACCTGAGTGCTCAAGTCGAGTTCGGCTTTGCTGGCTAGAATTGCCTTCACATGCCCAACTATTTCGACGTGTCTACTCATATCTAGTTGAAATATCAGACCTGAGAGGGGTAAAAGAGTCACAGTACCAGTGCTCAGAACCAACCCCACAACTTGCTTATGAAAATCGTGAATTTGTGCCTGCAGGAGGAAAACCAGTTAGTGACCACCAAACAAAGTGAATAACAGGCTGGTACTTTGGGCCAATGGTCAAGGAAATTAAGATCTTCTCTGGAAAACAACAGTGCAAAAGCCTCCGAGACATGCATACTTTCCAAAACCTGTTACATCTAAGTGGAAAGCTGTATGTACAAATACTTACGGATATTCCATTGTGATTGATGGCTATGGGATCAAGGGACGCATAAAGGAAATTATTATTTACACCTTGTGTTGAAGTTAGGTGAACTTAATCTTGTTGTCGTGCGTTCCCTACCTGGGTGCTTGTAATCGTGAATCTATTTCAAAGTTACGAGGTTCGAAAAAGAAGGGTTTCAGCATACAAAAGCTGAGAACACTCCGGCTAATAACTCAGTGGGAGTGAGTCGGTCTTGTACAGTTTTTAAAAGTGCAGTCATTGCCTGGACAACATCCATAATATGCACCGTGTTGTGGTAAGGATTGGGGAAGTAGCCCTCTGATAACTGCTCGAAGAAGGAAGCAACCTTCCTTTCAGAAAGCTCCAATGCCTCGATTATCCCACATTCGGTAAGAATGTGTAAGGCGACGGAGGGAAATAATGTAGACATTGCATCACTGGCACAAGATTTGAGGGCATCAAAATTCCAAGAGGAGAAGTTTTTGGGTACATCAAAACTCCCACGCAATTGCAGTTCTCTGAAAGCACTAATGTTACAACCAGTAAAGAAAAGGAGCAGTCACACATTGATGATGATGATACAGGGCGGGACTGGGAGTGGGAGCAGGGGTTCACAGTGTCTGTTCCTCCCTCCCCGAGTAGTGTGGCCTGTACAAATTTATCCACTTCAGTATCCAACTCTGTTTAACATTGTGATGAAAAATTGAGTAGGTAAGGCTGTGTCAAAGTTACTTACGCAAAATTCCAAGCTGCTTCTTTGCGATGTAATCTGGTCTATACAAATTGTTGCCCGAGATCATACCAATGATCTCTGATAACCTTTTTTTGTGATTGCGGGATAGTTCTACAACTGTCAGAAAACTAACAACATTCACAGAATGGAACGTACTCGGTAATTTCTGAATACGCAGTAATTCAGACACAACATACTCCTCAGGTGTTCCTAACATATTTTGTCCTTTTGTAAATAAGCTGACTTGTTCTTGGAGACTTGACGCCTGCCACAAATTAGAAACAGTGTTGCGTTGGCTGTTTTACCTTGTTTCTGTACTTCAGTGCTATACCAAATACCAAACCCACCAGGCCGAGCATCAGTAGCCCCACCACACCAACAGCAATTCCCATCCCCATAAGAGCTTTAGAGTGTACCTCGACAAGGAAATAAGACTCTGGCGATGCTAGGAATAATATCCATGGTGTGTTTGGTATGGGAGCATGCAACACAAAGAAAGTGTCATTTGTTAGCGCCACCTTATGACTGCAGGAGTCACAGTCAAATGCAGACATTACCTAGTCAAATCAGAAATCGAAATGAAAGGAGCAGGCCATGCCTCAGATATATTTGTGGTGCTGATATTGTAAAGAATATTGAATACATAAGGTGCACCAAAGACAGATTCATAAAACTTAGCCGAGCCTGCAACGACACTCCCTTTGGGAGTCAATATGAATGAAAAGCATCCTGAAACTGGATTCCACTGTGACATAGTTGACAGAAGAGATTTGAGGATATTTTCCACGAAAACACCCATAAGAAACTCATCCCCGTCGTAAAGAGGATAGGCAATTACAACTACTTGCGCTATTGAGGTGATTAAGTAGTCCCTTTTCGTGTGCAAATGTAGATACTTGCAAGTGAGGCTAATACTGTTGGCTCAGCAAATCGGAGCGTGCGATTGGGATTTGTAGCTGGAGCTACAAGGTAAAACCTATCGTTGTCAATGGTCCTTTTGTATGCCAGGATATCCATGCCATAGGGCACAAGTGAGCCAATTGAGTATATAACCACCCTGGTTCTTTTAGTGTTGAACTACCAAAAGGGGTAAAGCACCTCATCCAGGTATCTGTGCCAAGGATCCAAGTGAATGCAGAAGGGACGGTATCGCAATAAGTTGGTGCCAAAACTTCCATCAATAAGGACAACTGAAATGCGTCATTCCCTTCACAAGCCTCATGACATGAGATACACATAGATGAGTCATTAAAAAACTTCTGACAATACGAAGCCCATATTGTATCAGAGGTGTTGCACTGGCAATTGGGAAAGTATGAGGGTCGCGGTGCAAGTTCGCCAACACCCAGCAGAAACTGTAATGGATGTCAACACAATAATGCTGCAGGAGGTTACCTCTGATTTCCTGGTTAGCCGCCTATCCACCAGAATGCCATTTGGCCACAGAGGTGGGTTGGTGGCATCTTGACCTATAGACAAGTCGGATACTGAACTGGTGATCTTCGCATTCCAATTGTGTTTTTTAGAGATCACAATTGTGTCGGCAGTAATAGTCAATAGCTAGTTGGTGATTTGGTTTATGTTTTGTTAAAAAAAAAAAAAAAAAAAAAAGCTAGAGAAATACACTCTGTATTGTCCCAAAGTCAACTCCCACGTTTGCAGCACAAGCCTCAATGTCACTTGACACCACATCAACTTTGTCCCTAACCATAGATCATTTGAAAAAAAAAAAAAACCAAGAAAAACGCACTCAGAATATTTTACGCCCTGCTTCAGTGCACCAACGCCTGCACCACAACACACGATCAACAAACAAATTCCAACAACAAAGGATAAACTATGCCCGCGTCCAAGCCCAATTGGCCCAGACAGCCACACCCGGCCGTCACCTCTCAGTCCCATAATCCCCACCCAACAACAGCGCAAAGCAAAGCAAGTGGTCGTGACTGCCACTGACCCGTAAAGTGCTGTTTTTGTTGCGTTGTGACGGGAAAATGCAGGAAAGGGCTGCTCTGTTGCTGTCCGTTCTCCGCATACAGAAAAATTCATTATTGCAAAAAAGGAAGATCGGCATGCCGGTTCACCGACTCAGATTAGCTGTAGTCTCATTGTTTTCCTCACCATTCTTACTGTTCTGGGTCAAAGTTGGTGGCGATCTCGAAAACTGAAAGTGGGGGAACGAAAGGGGAGTACTCTTTGCTTTTTTTTTTTTATTAAATTTTACACCAAAAGTCCTTGGTCACTGAGGACAATGAGCTGCTTACATATTTGGTTGATCATGGAGGAAACATTTTCCCCTGTTTTGGCACTGCACTCAATGAAAATGGGTGGCCTCATTCCTTCCTGCTTCATCTCTAGAACGTAATCTTCTGCTGTGGCTGTGGGAATTGCTCGTTTCTCTGCCAAATCAAGCTTGTTCCCAGCAATAGCAATAATTATATTGGCAGAGGCAGCAGTGTTGAGCTCATCAATCCATCGCCGCATTACATCAAATGTTTCCTGGAGTTTGTAGTTAAAGTTAGGGCTTCAAAGAAAGTGTAGCTACCTTTCGCGTGATATCATACACTGTATGAATAGACCGGTTAGTTTGTGTCGATACAATTTTTATTTTGTTGTTTTTTATTTTGGGACAAACCAACAATTGCAGCCACTGCACCTAAGGGTGAGGTTAAACATTGGAAGAAGACAGGTAGATGGATTACCTCGGTAGTACATGGGTGCCAATGACCTGAATCTCTCTTAATATCAATGTTAGAAAACTTTTGTGCAGTAGATGTAGTTCACCTTGCCCAGCGGTATCCCATATCTGAGAAAGAAATCAATTTATGTAGAGTGAGTAAACAAGCACACCTCAAGTTTTATCTCTCTTCCATCTACCAAAGTTTTAAACACCTGAAATGCAGCCCTGCTGGAATTTAGTAGTTCAACGGTATGCCAAAACATTACCCAACAGTTCCACTGGTTTCTTGCAAAAATTTATTCTGCAGAACCCTTCCAACCAAACAAGTCTTGCCTGTGGCAGCATCACCCAACAGAACAATCTGATTTATTTCTCGTCAGTCACAATTTGTCTGTCTCGTTTGTTTGTTTTTGAATCCACATCAGTGATGTATTGTAGTAGTGTCATTGTATAGTATTCGACGTGTCACCTTTACTCCCTGTTCCAATGATGGGTTTTTCTTCTTATCCGACTTAAGTGCTGTACTTCCGCAATGCACCCAATGCCACAAATTAGGTCGGCCGTACAAGGGGGAAAAAAATAAAAATAAAACAAAACAAAACAAAAAAATATGCACAGAAGACATACACTCCACAGGATCAGGACGTGGCTGGGAGTTGATGCAGCCCATTTATTAGTGCGTAGTCCACCTAACGACCGTACCGTAATTACCGTGAGTGAGACGGCGAGGTTTTTTTTTTATTTTGATGGCTCAAGATCCAGAAAACGAATGAAAGGGAAAAATTAGGGTTTTTAGAGCGCTGGCAATAGGAAAAAAGAATAGAACGAAAACTTGGTGGTGCTGGTGTATGTTACATGCGCAACCAAAGGGAGATCTGTCGTAGTAGTTACTCACTCCATCTCAATCTCACTCAGGGTTGTGATCCTTTGCTGGTGCAGTGTGAAATGACCTTCTCGAGACAAGCCTGGAACGACTGTGACAGTGCCATAATGCTGTCTCGTCTGTAGAACTGCTTGTGATAGGACAGCCACGCCGTGAGTTGGCCCTGGATCACGCCGACCGTGACGTGCAGCACCACCCCCTTGGGCAGCGAGTTGAGCGGCGAGACATCAACCACTTGTGTGTGGTCTATGGCGTGATGATGGTGTTGTTGCTGCTGCTGCTGTTGCTGGTCATTGGTATTGGCATTGGTGTCAGCGTCGCTTGGTTCGCCAAAGAACATTCGGGAGCCGGAATTGTCGAAAACGCCGAGGTAGTTGAAATGCAGCGCGTTGACTGGGTCGGTGAAGGAATAGTGGGACGGGGAGCGATGTTGGGTCATGTACTTGAGTGCGCCGTAGCCGATTCCTCTGTCCGGGATCTGTGAGAGTTGTTGCTTGATGGCTTTGATTGCGGCGCCTAATCGGGAGTCTTGTCGTTGTGTCTGGGTGAATTGTGGGATGGAGAGGTGCACTGGGAAGGTTGCTGTGAACCAGCCAACTGTGCGGGACACATCAACGCCTTGGACACACTCGTCTCGCCCAAAGCTGTCCATCTGAATCACAAGATCGGACAGGCCACGCCAGTTCTCAAGTGCTAGCATCAGGGATGTCACAATGAGGTCATTGGCACTTGTGCGGTACACCGCATGTGATTTGGTGAGGAGGGCTTCCGTGAGTTCTTTGCAGATGACCATTTTCACCTCGTCAAGGGGTGGTCCTCCGAGATGGGTGTCACATTCGTCAGTTGGGAGGCTGCTTGTGCGTTGTAAAGTGTCGACATTCCTCCAGTAGTCCATTTGTTTGCTCTCTACACTTGGCAAGTAATTCAATAAAGCTTTACCCCATTTGGAAAATGAACTGGTTCTAGGAGGAAGGGAGAGGACCCTGCCTTCCAGTATTTGTTGGTGCAACAATAGTAAATCATCTTGTATAATGCGCCAAGATATCCAATCAACAACTAAGTGGTGGATAACTAAAAATAAGACTTGTGTCACTCCTGCTACTTCAGAAAAAGTGAACAACTCGGCAACAACAACAGGCCCGTGTATGATGTCAAGGCTTTGTTCAAGGTGTGCCACCTTCGCTGACATAATATCCCTCCATTGTGGTTTATTGGATTGCGCAAGAACTGTCTCACAGACTCGCACGGTAAAATCATCTGCATACTGTGGCTTAACAGTACCGTCCGAAAAAGGAAACCTAATGCGGAGGGAATCATGGTACCGGAGGAGAATGGAAAGCATCGTCTCCACAGCATTCACTGTTGTCGCACAGGGAAAGTGTATCCAGCAGGATTGATTAAAGTGATTAGGTTCAACAAGGTTCCACGAGAAGAAGCATTGCTGTATTGGTGTGAGTAAAAGAGCTTCTGTTTCAACTGCTTGGGATAAGACTGGTTGTAGTTGCATTATTGAAGGAATGTGCGGCTGAGACTCCAAAAAGTTAGAAAGGGACTGTATGGTTCGATGATGATGCAAGGTTTGAAGGGAGACGTTAAGTCCCTTGGAACGCATTCGTTGAATTAGCTGTAGGGCTAATATGGAATCCCCACCAAGGTGGAAGAAATCCGCATCAATGCTCACCGACTCAACACTCAGTACCTGGCACCATATGGAGTGGAGCTGCCTTTCCTGGGCAGTTTGTGGAAGAAGTTCTGCAGTTCTCCCAAATAATTGCCGTGTAGGTACAGGAAGCCGAGATATGTCCAGTTTCCCACTGGGGGTCATTGGAAGTGACGGGATGACCGTGAATGAGGCTGGAACCATGTAACCTGGCAGTTTCTTCGTGAGGTGATCGTGGAGAACTTCCACGATGTCATCACC